>JAOUQX010000003.1:7529080-7546522 GCA_028566295.1 Liobagrus marginatus
TCATATGCTGGGATATGTGTAATAAAAACATTTCACTGCATGTATGTGTATGTGATAAATACGATCTGAAAATGAAAAGAAAAAATGAAACCATGGACCTCCCTAATGTTTTCTGCTCTGATGCCTTCAGCTAAATATTTCACTTCATACATGTGATTGTGTAAACGGTAACACAGATGATCTGCTGCAGAATATATCATGTGTGCTTTGTGAAATAAAAATGTCTGGGTCTGCATTTGGACTACAGTCCCAACGTTGAAGACCTGTGATTTATTCTACAACTCCATGAACTCGGCTCATTTTGTGTGTTGCATGCTTTGGAGTTGTGTGGTGACTTTAAGTTTGATTTGGAGTAATAGGGATCTGAGGGGTCAACGGATTAGGGGGAGCTGCTGAGGTGAATTGTGGTACATTTGGGCTTCTGTGCACTAGGGAAAGGTGTGGATTTCTAATTTCCTCAATTAGAGGAGAACCGGAGTGTTTTGTGATTTCTGCCTTAAAAGGCTCACGGTTTGTGAAAGCCTTTGTTGATAAGAGCTGCTTTTGGCTAATCTGTTATATCCAGTTACATCTGTTGATCTGGGGTGATCTGAAGGTTTTCAGTCCTGAGGCGTTCTGCACTGATTTGCTTATGGACTTTGTTCAATTGGGATGAGTGGTGTTAACAAGCCGTCTTTATGTGCTGTGTCTTACAGTCTTTGATGTAGTAAGGAAGCATGGCAGACAGATGTGGAACTCTGTTGGAGACCATAAAGGCAAGTAAGAAGGGAAAATACAGAATGTTTATGAATATTCCAATATTCCTTTCATAAAATTCCATTAGACCAAATAACAGTTGAATTCTCAGTTTTGGGGTTAACAAAAGGTTTCGATTTATTTCCTATAACAGCAGTTCAGCTAAAACTTATATTATTGTGTACTTTCACAGTTCATTTCTTCAGTAACAGCTCAATCACTGGGACTCTTTTTCTTTTGGGACGTTTTAATCACCGATACAGATTTTCAATAAGGAGACGTTTATTGAACCTTTCTGTCAGCAGCGTCCTGTGTTTAATCCTTTCTAACACTTTTATGATGTATTATAGTCTTTAAGTTTTAGGCTATGTTTTGAAAAAGAATTAGTCAAAAGTATTACAGCCATCTTTCAGCAGATACATACAAGTTCAAGCGGAAGGCATTTAAAATATCTAAATGAAATTATACACAAAATATCTGGACTCAGGAATACTTATTTTTGCTTTGTTATTGTATTCAAAGTTCAGTTTACTGGTCACATTTACATCATACAGTACAACTCTTTGATTCTGCATATCCTAGCATACAAATTTGAACACTGGGGTCAGAGCACAGGGTCAGCCAGAACGACTGGCACCCCTGGAGCAGGTGAGGTTAAGGGCCTTGCTCAAGGACCCAATGATGGTAGGTTGCCTGGTCGAGGCTTGAACCCCTGCCCCTCTGATCACTGACCCAGAGCCTTATACCATTGAGCCACCACCACCCCTTGCTTGTATTCTAGTGCAAGCAATTGTATTCTGTACAAAAAACAGTTGTGATCATCTTAACCCAAACTATGCTCATTAGAAATATTTTTATTTACCTGTGAAATATGACACAGACTGTTATCGTGTTTTAAGATAGAGGACAAACAGCTCTTTTTGGAATGCTAGGCTAGCTTTGTGAAAAGAGTTAGTTTGACTGGTGCTGGGTGTGGGCAGTAAGCCTTGGCATCAGCCACATAGCACACAGGCTTTCAGTGGGCACAGCATGGTGTGTGTGTGTGTGTGTGTGTGTGTGTGTGTGTGTGTGTGTGTGTGTGTGTGTGTGTGTGTGTGTTTGGTTATAAGCGTGTGTTTGAATGGTAGGCATTTTTCTGCGCAGTGAAAAAGTCATGGCACCCCAACGACCACAGTCTGCACTGAAAGAGACTGGCACCTGGGATGGAAAAGTGATCAGCACTTGCCAATCATAAAACCACACAACTATGAGAATTCATAACATGTCTCCATATTCTTATTTATTAACAAATTAAATGCGGATAATTTTTTTTCCTGAACTGTAGAGTTCAGTTTATATTACTATTAAAGCATAGATATTAATTAGCTATGAGGAGACATAGTTTCACAATATACTGTCGATTCTGCAAATAGTTGTCCAAATAACTCGTGTGTAAACTTTTTTTTATTTCTTTCATGGATTCTAATAATGTTTTTAGTTTGGCCTATCAAAAGAAATAAAAGATAAATAAAATAATTGTGATCTATGAGCCTATGGTTTTCCTAGGGGGCAAAATAGAGCAATAAAATAAAATAAAAGTCACAGCCTTAAATGCAGCTATTGAAAACATGTTAATAAATAGAAAGATAACGATTTTTATTTTTTTCACTATATTATATTCTTCCAAGATAACTAATTTAAATGTTTCAGAGCAATCAAAATAAATACTTATATATCAAAACCTTTACATTTTTGAATATTTTTGAAAAAATTTATTGATTTCCTCAACACACACACTTCAATATTATGGGCTGCTTTGTGTATATTTATGACATAATATACCAGTTAAGTCCATTTCAGTTAGAGAGTCTGAAACTAGAAAATGTGGAAAAATTCAAAGGGGTAAATATTTATGCAAGCAGTGACCCAACATACCTGACATTACACTAAGCCACTAGCAGAAACCCTTATCCAAATAGTATAAAGATGTGATGGTTTCTGAGAAATGTTGGCCACGGAGCCCATATTCAGAAAACAACATTTCCATTCTAACCATTTCCATTCTTTCACACTTTTCACTGCAATGTTTCAAAGATTCCAGCAAAATCAACGATCCCTGCTTTGAGGGAGGGGGATAGAGCCCTTCTTCTCTAGGTCTGTCCAGATTGTCTTAAGTAGGAGGAGGCACCTGGAGCATGAGGCTGCTAAAGAATAAATGATGAACACATGCATGATATTGTACATGTTTTGTTTTGAATTCGTGTGTCATGTTAGCTTGGCATGCTAGAAGTAAAGCAAGCACAACACCCAAAGAGAGAAAGAGAGCGAGAGAGAGAGAGAGAGAGAGAGAGAGAGAGAGAGAGAGAGATGGAATACTAGAGAAAGAAGCAATGAACGAGAGATACAGAGAGAGTGCAAGGGACTGCAAGAATGAGAGGGGTTTATGAACACATTTTAGGCCTATTAGGACTGCCAGCCTCTCTCTCTTTATCTCTCTCGTGCGCGCGCGCGCTTTAGCGTAGCGGTGGGTGGACACGCGTGTTTTGTTTTCCTTGCGCGTGAACTTCGTCTTCAAACTTTCACCACGCGCTGACTTCGAGCTGCTGCTTTTTTAAGCGTAAGCGATGAAAAATTAATATAAAAAAAAAACGGAACGACTCGAGGAACTTGCGACCGTTATTGTTTAGTATGCGCACGCGGTGGTGAGTCGGGGCGCGCGCTGTGTGTTTAATCGCCTAGTATCAACGGTAAGTTTATCACGCTCGCGCTTTCTCTGTAAACTAAGTTACTGTTGTTTTTGTTGATAAAAGCCTATGCATGAATAGATTCTGTGAATTTGTTGACCTGAAGCAGTTCGTGTTGAAGTCTATCAGACTGATTAGTGTACAGTATATAGAGAATGGCGGATGGGGTTTAATGTGTTTAATTCCAGCAGCCTTTACTGACATGACTGTATGCATTTAACGTTACACTAGTCTATTAGTCAGCAGGGTGAAGAGACTTCGCTTTATCCCTGATCAGATTTCCCTGATGTCCCAAACATTGAGTAAACCACGCCATATCTGCTGGGAGATGTTACTTTTCAAATTTTCTACTTGAGATATAAAACGAACATTCACTATCAATTTATTTATTTATGTATTTATTCATTCATTCATTCCCATATTATATCACCAGACTAGTTATACCTAAATACGCACAGGCTGCATGGTGACCGGTACATGCAGCATTGGTGCGTCACAGCTCTGGAGTCCTCTGTTCAGTCCTCAATTACAGACTGTTCTTCTTCATATGTAGGGTTAGTTGTACTGGCTAGTCTACATTGCCCCTAAGTCTGATTGTGTTTGTGTGTAGTGCCTGGTAGACTTAGTTCTCTTAAGAAGAGTTCCTCCTAATGATCTATGGTACCACAACCCTGCACCTAAGAAGCACTTACTAAATATAAGCAAATGAAATATTGTATTGTTGATGTTTATGATGTGCTTTTAAGTAAAATTTGTAGAATATTATGTCACACAACCATCAGCTTTCATGTACAAATCTACCTTCACTTCTTGGAATAATGTCAAACAGCTTTACAGATGATTTTTATTGACTGATTCAATGAAATGTTAAAGATGGCAGAGCTAATGAGTGCATTAAGAATTTTTTGTGTTTTTCATAGGAACATGGAAAGGGTATTCTGTACATTCACTACTAGTGACTTTCACTACTTTTTAATTACTCTCATTAATTTTGTAATTAGTTCAGCATGTTGTATTAGTTCAGAATCTAGCTTGTGTTGCATTTAATTCGTTCGTTAGCTACAGTTTGATCTATAATTGAATTGTTAACATTTTCTTCTAATAAGATATAATGAGCAGTTACATATTAATAGTAATGAATTCAGTAGAATTGAGCTCTAATTAAAAATAAACCTTAGATTTATTGATTGATTCATTGATTGATTGATTTCATAAAGACCACTAAAACCATACTTAATCATAATGACAAAAGTAATTAATAAAAACAATTATTGTTGATGCTCCAGTTTAAATTAAACAGCATAAAACATCTTTTAGAACCAGATGCTTGGCTAGCTAATACTGTTATTAACTCATAAAATGCTCTACTTGTGAGGTGATCAAGTAGAAAAATGTATCATTCAAAATAAATTTAAAACCAGGTGAAAAATATATAGATTTTATTTTTCAATTGAACTAGCAGTACGGCTTGCAAGCTAACTAACGATGAGGCATCGTTAATATTTCAGCGTTCTTCTATTGAAATATTAAATATAATAATTTGATATAAAATAGAATACATAATATAAAAATGATTTAATATGCTATTAAAGTGTTCTAATCCAATGAACCGGAACTGAAATATTAATTGATGGAGACTTTAAAGCACTCTTGTATGTCGTTCTGGATAACGGCATCTGCGTAATACTGTAAATGTAAAATAATAATAATAATAATAAGTTCTTTTTTAAAAACCATTCAATTTTAACATCTTTGTACATTGAAGTCTGCTGTATCTTATATGAGCTGGTATAATTTGTGTTAATGGTGTTTGGAACTATGTGTGTATTCTCTAATTAATAGAAAAATGGAACATTATGCCTTCATGCCGTTCTTATGGTTTGAGTGAACAGGACTAACTTGTAGAATCTTGCTTGCGTCCATTGTCGTCAGAAAATCTGGTTTTGCTTCCTGAGAATGTAGTAAATATTGAAACGGCTGTAGAACGAAATGTAATGTACGTATACTTTTCATGTCGCTTTCAGCGAGTATAATCCACTATAACACACTCAAGCCCACAAGCAGCACACATAAAGAGGCACATTTCATTATGCCGACCGGCACATTTTTACTTTTACGACCAGGCAGTAAACGGTTGATGCGTTGGCACCAAAGCTTGGCGGTGTGCGATTAATTCACGCTCACACATGCACCAAAAGAAAACACGCTGGTCCTTAGCAAACCATTTACAGCTTTTACACCCTCACACAAGATGGTGCCAAGGGTTAATTTACTTTCTTTTAGCTAGTTTCATTCATTTGTGATATTATTTGATTTCATCGTCTTTATAAAAAAAATAAAAAAAAACGTGTCTGACCCAATGTAGCAAATGTAGACATGCTGAAAGTTGATCGTTTATCCTTATAGCTTTGTATAGTCGTTGAAGTGTAAGTAAGGACAGGAACTAACTTATAGCTAAAATCAAGTAAAGCATGCAGTATAGACTTTAATAAATACAAGACCAAACTGCTAGGATATGCACGGAAGAGTACAATGTGTCAGGATAGCGCTAAATCTTGTGATATTGAATTTGCCGTCTACTTTCATTGTCTCATTCATACATCACTTGAAGCACGAATGATGTCCAAGGAAGCCGCACCCTTTCCAGCTCACCCTAACTAGCATGCAGGATAGAGGTCGTAATCGTTTAATGCTAAGCTTTAAGGAAGCGTGCAGGAGTGAGAGCTGACGTTTCAAACACAGGTCACTTTGCCCACACTGGCCATAAGACCGGAGTCTTATCTCGTCCACCGCCAACTCGTCTCTCTTGACCTTCTACTGGTCCAGTGGAGCTCAGCTCCGTAGAGTATTCGCTGTTTATTCATCTAGTGTGATCTTTATCGCCGTGCTCATATATCCAGTTTTATTTAACCAGAATGTGTTAACTCACAGTATAGCGACCGTATAGGGATGCATTTCTACATTTCTAAACTAGCTTAAATTTTCTATATATTAAATCACGCATGGTAATAACTAACTAACTAACTAACTGGGGGAAGTGGTAGCTCAGCGGTTAAAGTGTTGGACTGCTGATTCGAAGACTGGCGCTTGATTCCCAACACCGACAAGCTACCACTTCTTGGCCCCTAAACAAGGCCCTTATCCCTCAATTGCTCAAATGTGAGTCGCTCTGGATAAGATCGTCTGCTAAATGCTGTAAATGTAAATGTAAAAAGACATAAATTAAGTTAAATTTCATCAATTTCTTGTATTAGGTCAGATTTTATTTAGCTCAACACTGTCTTGCCATTTCTGGCAGTGTTTTATACGTTCATACTTTTAATTATATACAGTATATTGTCTATTTATAGTTATTATACATTATATATAATCGATCATTCTATCTTTGTCAGTAACAAAGAGATAACACTATACAAATTCATATTAGGCTTTCGTAAGTATAATAATTTAATAATTAATTTAATAATATATTAAAAGAAATAAAAGAAATTGTGTGGAAATTAAAAAAGATTGTGATCTGAGTCTATGGTTTTCCTAAGAGGCAAAATAGAGCGATAAAAAAAAAAAAATACAGATATCAATGCAGCTATTGAAAACATGTTAATAAATAGAAAGATAACGATTTTTCTTTTTTTTTCACTATATTATATTCTTCCAAAATAACTAATTTAAAGGTTTCAGAGCAATCAAAATAAATACTTGTATATCAAAACCTTTACATATTTGAATATTTTTGAAAAGATTTATTGATTTCCTCAACACACACACTTCAATATTATGGGCTGCTTTGTGTATATTTATGACATAATATACCAGTTAAGTCCATTTCAGTTAGAGAGTCTGAAACTAGAAAATGTGGAAAAATTCAAAGGGGTAAATATTTATGCAAGCAGTGACCCAACATACCTGACATTACACTAAGCCACTAGCAGAAACCCTTATCCAAATAGTATAAAGATGTGATGGATAAAATAAAGAATTAGATTTTTTTTTTATCTTCACATTCATATTACCCTTTAGTCATATTAAAGCTTGTCGAGATGTATTGTAAGGTTTTCATGTGACCGCATGCATACATTGTGTGTGTGGTGTGTATGGAAAACCTCAGAGATGGAAAATGTGCTGTAGTAAGTCATGTTGTCGTGGAGTTATCAGACGGTTCAGCAGACACCACGTCATAAGCCAGCCATTATGAAGACCAGTGCGAGGGTGGTGCAGGAATGTTCCAATGGAGGATGGTAACAATAACACAGAATGGTATTCAACCGTCACTGGTCTGAAATGTTGCGTCTTGTCTCTTCTCTCTGTATTTATTTATGTAATCATTCAGACTTGGGTGTAATGCATATAGACGTACTGGCTGAGGAACGCAGATTGCATGCTTGCAGTATTGATGTAGTGAATGAACACTTCAGTAGAGGGGGAACCTGCAGAAATATTTGGCATCATCACACTGTAAAAGCAGAGGCGGTGAGCATATTTGTTCGGTGCCTGTCGACAATGCAAACGGTCAGAGTTTATTTCCGAACAGGACCTGAAAGAAAACAGTATGTCTGAAGCAAACGAGTGTTTACTAGAGATGGGTGATGTGATCAGTTATGCCATGTTATGCTTCTATGACACGTCATAATATTGCATTTTTTAAAAAGGGATTTATTTTATCATCAAACATGAAGCATCTGAAGCATGAACGCAGTTTTTTTCATAGAAAAATTTTTTTTTTGGATGCATTTACTATACATTTGCTTATTGATATACTGTATACACGTTTATATGTTAGAACATTTCAATATAACATATTTGTTGTCCAGCCCTAGTGTCTATGTCCTGTACATGAATTTTCTCTTTGATCCCCAACACGTTTATTCCAGAATCCACTTCATACTGGAAAATAAAATAAAGTCATATGAAAGCGTATATATTTATATATATATCTGCATTCCAGTCATTTTTAGGAAATGATTTAAAGGTTTGTAGCCAAAAAGCTACGTTCATAAGAGAATCAAAACATTTCAGGTTTTTCAAGTCTTTTTCTAAAACATTTTTGAAAGATTCACATATTAGATTTTGTTTTCTATGTTTTAATATTGGTCATTTAATGAGGAATATTAAATTGTGCCTATCTAAGGGTTTTATTTTACCTTAGAATTGGTTGAATTGAAATGGTATGTAAATAAAGCGTACTTAAGCAATATTACTGTATTCTGCTATTCTTATACATTATGCATTATGTAGAACAACAGCAAGTCAAATGTTGTTTTTATATATCAGTTCTATAATAGTGGTTCAGGGTCATAGACCTTTGCTAGAATTAAAATGTGATGTAATGTACACAGTGACATGGATCATCAGTTTTATCCTTATTTGGACCAACACTCTTCAAACACTTGTTTTATTATGCTGCTTTTGTAATATCCATGCATTGTGCAGAATTGTTAATATGGATCAAAATGAACTCGTATTGTTCTTTCTTACTCTGATGCATTGTCGTTTCTTTAGCAACAGCTCGTTCGCCTGGACTTGTACAGTGGATGTAAAAGAATTCACAAAAACTTTTGATATAATGATGTTTCCTTTAAGGAGAGGTTTATTGAACATGTATGGAAGGAGTCTCCAGTGTCAGCACTTTGTAACAGGTGTAGCTGTCACTTTTCCTTCACCTTCAGGACAGAAGGCGTTTCCAACTCTTATAGACTTATTATGGCGGCTGTAAAGTGCATGGACTTGTATATCCACAACATAAAATGTAACTATAAACAGATAAAAAACGTATGTAGGCATTTTCTCATTTTAAAAATCACTGAAACAGTTAATAGCTGCTTAATAAGAGGAATAAACTTCAGGATGTGCTTTTGTAGGGAAATAATCAACTCCAGAATCTTAACAGTAATCCCATAACAGCATGACACAGTGTTTAATTCCTTTGTGTAGTTGTAGTTTTAATGTGTTTAAGTAATACTAATCCCATAAGTCCACAAAACACATCAAATTTTATGGCCAAGAGTAGTTTTGGGTAAACATTTCCTGGATGAAGTAAATTTTGAAACTATTCTTTCTGGCTCTCCACAGGGTGATGATCTGGGCTCTGAGGAGCGTGTGGTGTGCAGCTGGTGGTGTGCAGCTCTGTGATGGTGGTGGCCATGCTGTGGTGGAGCGGGTTCCTGGCAACGTGATTTGGTGGACAAACAAGTAGTGAAAAATCACATTGCCAGGGATTTCCACTCCTGCACGGCTCGCGTGGTGATCAGCAACTGCCGTAACTGCACACCAGCTAAGATCACTTCACTGTACAGATGTATACAGAAGAGTGAAAAAAAATAGTGAAAGGAGTCAGTGGGTTCATGTTGCTATATATACACACACTTCTGACATCACATAGAAAATCGGAAGACTGACATTAGCTATTCGTCAGATTTCGCTTTGACGCCGTGCAGGTTTTAGCATGTTGTGCTGCTTCTTTTGAGTGAAAAGGTGTTCTGTCAACGTACTGTATGTGCAATCTCTGTAAAACCCAGATCATTAAGAGCAGCGTCTTAAGTATAAACTTAGCAACACATGCAGTATAGCAGCACATCTTTAGAAATACAACATGTTTTCAGTTGCATGCTAGCATGCATGGCCATGCTAGCCATCATGACTTTTGATGATCAACCTCATCACTTCAGGTTTTAATACATTATACTGTAGTCCGAGGCGTTTTCTCCTCATGCACTACCTCAACGCTTGCTTGAGACGCAGAGCTTAGCTAATTGGTGAGCATTGATCCATTAAATATACTGTTCACAGTGGCTAAGTTCAGCGTCTGCAGTGAGAAAGCTAACAGGATGTTGCAAAGCTCTTCTGGATTTATACCAGTCACTGCGGTAATGCCTAACAAGACCTAACAAATGGGATAGTGAAAGAAAGGACAGGGTTGGTCTGCCAGGTAGGCATAGAAGTGTTTGCTCTAAATGTCAAACCGGTTACGGCTTGGCGGGTTTCATTAACGCTCCCTCAAAAGCTGTTTTGGCTCGAAATAATAGAGTTGATTTACATCGCAATCTTGCCCTCATGTCAGGACGGCCAGACTACTATCAAGCTCGCGTTGCAGATTTGACTGATTTAAGCATCTCTATCTATATACCAGCTCTACATTTTACATTGTATATAATAATGATACCTTTCTTCTTCATAGGGTTCAAAAACCAGAGAAATAATCGTATCTGATATGAAACAGGAGATCAGTTAAGACACAATTAGTCTGATCCAAACATTCTGCTTTTTTGTTATTGCACTAGAACTTGGAGGCTCTCGATACTGATATGTTCAAACGTATGCCGAAATCTTTTTTTTTTTTTTAAAGATTTATCTTTGGCCTTTTTTTTAAATGTCTTTATTAGATAGGACAGAGTGAAACAAAGTTGGAGACAGAGAGAGTGGGGAAGGGATCAGGAAATGACCCTGGGCCAGATTCAAACCCGGGTGACCTGCAGCGCAAACACACTGGGTATGTGTTGGCGCGAGTGCGCTACCGCTGTGCCGCTCCGCCGACCGGAAATCATTTTTGTGTTTCGTTTTTCATACTAATTCCAATCCTGTCTTCTTATTTTGTGCAAATTCCCACATGAAATAACTTAATAGCTTTATTTCTGTCACATTTTAAACCCAAATTTAGTTACATTTCACACCAAATTAAAGAACATTTGGAAAAACGCAGTCAATTCATATTAATGATCTAAAAGAAAGAAGAAAGTAACACGTATAAAACTAGACGTTGAGTTAGGACAAACGTAAAGGCGCACTATAAAAGGTGACAAAAGTCTACAGAATGCGTCCGTTTCTAGTAGCTGAACTTAGCTGCAGTGGCCGAGCTGCTTTACTGGAAGATTTAATCGCTCTTTTGTTGTTTTCAAAGCACTCTGTGTGTGAGCTTTGTGTTTTTTATGATGCTTTATGATGTGGACATCACTAAGTACTGTGAAAGCTATTAGCGGGTTTATGGTTTATTCATGTTTATGGTCGGGGGGTGAAGGTGGCTCGCATGGCTTTGCTTGTTCATGCAAGCACAAAGAAAATCAGAGGAAATGTAAATATAGCAGGATGCTTCACTTTGGATTGACTTTTGAAAACATTGACTCACAAGAAGTTAGATCAGCTAAAGAAGAAACGTAAAAAAAAAAAAATACAATAGAATTACCTTAAGAGGACTAAAAAAAATGATTATAGCAACGTAAAATATGGCCGTAGTTCAGCAGCTCCTCTGTTGTGGTTTCTGTAAATGGCTTGGCGTAAGTGGAACCAAAAGTGGTTTTCTGAAACTGTGATAGAAAACAAAATGTTCTTATTTGCAGCCACACTAATCAAAAGTTCATTCATTCATTGTCTACCGCTTATCCTGTTCAGGGTCACGGCGGCCTAATCAAGAGTTATTACCAGATACTGTATCTTATGCCACTTTAGTTGTTTGTCTGCCGCTTAGTAATTTGAACCGTATAAATCTATACAATATACATTTTATTTCTGTGCAGTCATCACTGGGGGTTCATGAAGGTTATAAAAGCGAATGTAGCGTTTAAAAAGATGCGGAGTGCTCAGAGGGCCGACGCCTCCGGTGCCTGCTGAGCTGGTAACAGTGTGTCCACAGAGAGCTGGCTCAGCTCAGCAGGAACAGGAGTCCTGCCGTATCCACCATCCAGTTCTCTCTCTACTTCCTTATTGTCTGGGAATATAACATTTACAGTGGAACCTCTCATAACGAGCACCTCTCATAATGAGTAATTTGCATAACGAGGCAAAAAATATGTGAAAAAATTGCTCCCTCCCGACATTTCGCATAACGAGTGACGCAGAAAGGGGAAGGGGTAAAATAAATAAGCTAGTTTCGATTTTTTTGTTTTTCCCCAAATTGAAATTGCATTCCGGGTTGTTACGATCCTTAACAATTTATAAGTATGTCATTTTATTTGACTAAACCTTAAAAATAAAAAAAAAAAGTAATATTTTTTTTTCGCATGGAACGCATTATCGTGTTTTACATTGATTTACTGTACTGTATATGGGAAAATTTGTTTCGCTTAACGAGTGTTTCACATAACGAGCAAGATTCTGGAACCAATTATGCTCGTTATGAGAGCTTCCACTGTATATTGCTTTGATGAAATATGAAGTCTGTTAGACATGCAAGGCTGGGAGTAAATCTGCTGCATCTTTAATACACGGTGTATTTGATTATATTCATTATGCCATCTCAACCAGGACCACCGAGTCAGTCATCAGTCAGATTTGGCTGTTGTGACTTTATTCTGCCTGGTTTTGTTGTACTTACCGACAAAAACACCCTTTGGTGGTCCTGGGCATTACAGACGGTCAGGGTGAATTATGGTCAGCGACTTATTTTAGGGCCTCTTTGTCACCTCCATTTACAAGTGAATAATGGTCGTCATATATCTCACTCAGGTGCACCGTAGATCTCGCCCCGTTACACCATTTTTGCAGGCAGGAGGCTAACTTTAGCTTTCATCCTTTCACGTCTGGACAGTGCCACTGCTATAAGAGTCGGGTGGAATTTACAGCAGCATGTGAAAGAAGAGCTTTGCGGTCGCAAACGACTCAGTGTAAAAAACTGGGATAATAAACATGTCCTCATTCAGATCATTTGAACACTGCATCTCTTTGACATCAAATAGCTTGAAGTCTTATGCTAAAGAATAGTTTCTCTTTCTCAGGTCATGCTTGAATTCTTGATTAGGGTCAGAAGGACAGAATATTTCATATATACTTACTCTAATACATTATTGCGGTTTCAGTTTGTTTCCATGGTGACAGCTCTGGCAAAGGGACTTGAATGGAGGTTTTATGTAAAGGTAATTTATGTACATCTTTTATATTTATAGTCTCTAGTAACTGGTGATTGTACAGGGTGTGCCCCACCGCATGCCCTAAGTTAGATGGGATAGGCTCCAGTGCCCCCGCGACCCTGAACAGGATAAGTGCTGGACGATGGATTGATGAATAGATGGATTGATGGATGGGTGGATGGATAGATGGGTGGATGGATAGATGGATAGTCTCTAGTGTCCTGTCTAGTGTTTTGTAAAAATGTAAGTATTTAAGGTATTGGACTGCTGAGCTGAGCATCACGAGTTCGATTCCCAGCACCACCAAGCTGCCACTGCTGGGCTCCTGAGCACGACCTTTAACCCTCAACTGCTCATTTGGATAATTAAATGAAATAAATGCAAGTTGCTCTGCATAAGGAAATTTAAATGAAATTACCGTCAAGAGGCTGCTGTAAAGGTTAATAGCTGCTGTAACGTAAGTGAGAACAGGGACTAACTAACATTGAAATGTAACAAATAAAGAGTACAATGTGGGATTCCTTCACAAGTAAAAAGTTGCTGTAATTGTTATCCGATTGCGTCTAGGCAGATATTTTTCTTAATTTTATAAGACATTAATTACTATTAATATTAAATCTACTAAGTTTATGTTAGAAAGAAGTGAAGACTGCATGGAGAAAATGCGTTACATTTCTAACACACTTGCTTTCCAACTAATCTTGAGAACAACCTACTGTATTTTTAAGTATTAGAAGTGTGTAACTGAAGAGAATCGTGGCTAATTGGTGTAGGTGTTAGAAATGATAAATGATGTGCCGTCTACACAAAGCACCAGGAAGAGAAAGTCGTATTACTAAGACTGTTACAAAGCGATTGAACCTCTTTTATAATTGAACATTTTTTAATGGCGTCTTATGCTCTGGACTGCCACACACAGTGATGCAAAGTGTGTACAGAGGGTGTTGAGGTTTCTTCGTACGTGTTACGACAGGGTTTTGTGGGGTCAAAGCAACTGCCTCTTATTTCAATCTCATAGCGCTGTCTAAGCCCTTTTATCTTCACCCCAGAGGCTGACAGATGGAATTTTTTAAGTCGTTTGATATTCATTAAGTTGTTTCCGCTCTATGTATGTGTGTGTGTGTGTGTGTGTGTGTATGTGTGTGTGGGTGGGGGTGTAATTGGATTAAGTTGCACAAGACCAGCTGTGTGAGAAAGCAGCTATGTGGCCTGAAAAAAGGCATTGGATCAATGATGCTCAGATCATCCCAGGATACAGGTTGAATAAACACTAACAGGACCGTTGATGAGGAACATCTGTACACTAGAAACATCTGGCAAATGTTGATTTTTTTTTTTTAGAATCGATACCGTTACTGATTCTTTTCTTTTTTTTTTTTTTTTGCACTTTTATGTGACCGATTTCTATTACCGATATGCAGAACTGATTTATTTATTGTTTTATTGACAATTTTTTTATTTTATTTTTTACTGTTGTTGACTAAATGAACTGTACTGAACTGAACACGAGTTTTTATTTAGAACACTGAACACTCAAACTAAATAACGCTTATTACTACGTCAACATAAAGGGTGCGATCTGATGGTGGCTCAGCGGTATAAGGCTCTGGGTCAGTGATCAGAAGGTCAGGGGTTTGAGACTCGCATCAGGCAAGCTACCATCATTGGGTCCTTGAGCAAGATCCTTAACCTCACTTGCTCCAGGGGTGCTGTTTGTTCTGGCTGACCCTGCACTCTGACCCCAGTGTATTCTGACAGGTATGCTGGGATATGCAGAAAATAAAACATTTCACTGCATGTATGTGTATGTGACAAATACAATCTGAAAATGTCAGTCATCATTCAGATCTTCTATTATTATATCTAAAAATTAAAGGAATAAAAAAATGTATGAAAGACTGCGGTGCATTGTCATTTGTTAAATTAAAGCCTTAATCAGGTGAAGAGACAGCAGGTAATAAAAAAGCTTAAAAACATAGAAGCAACAAAATATTTTTTTTGGGACATTTTTTTTAATGAAAAAACTAGTCAAAAGCATCAAATAAAAATTCTTTACTTCCTTTGTGTGGTTTAGTTTGTCCAGTTGAGCCGGATTTACTTGTATTGTAATGTAGAAACAGTCTCTCTACGTCTTTACTCAGGATGCAGTGGCATCCTGTCATGGTCTCGTGCGCAATTCTTAAAATGTTGGATCCGATATTACAAATGTGTATCTGATAATGAAAAAATTCATTTATTTTAGGATTATGACTAATTAGCCATTCTCTACAGTATACATTCACTCCTATGGACAATTTAGAGTTGCCAATTCTCTAGGTATGGGTTTGGAGGCAGGAGGAAACCAGAGTACCCAGGGAAAACCCACACAAGCACATGCAAACTCCACACAGAAACATCCCGGGTGGGAATTGAACCTATGACCTTCTCGCTGTGATGTAGGAGCGCTAACCACTCTGCCACCAAGCCGACTAACTACCGCTAATGTTCCTTTTAATTCCAAATAGATTTTGGTTACATACGCTGTAACATACTTTATAGTCGCCCACGGTGTTAGCCATAACATTATCCAGTAGTGCTGATAAAAAGAAGTGGCTTGAGTGGAGCAGATTTACATCAATGTTCTCCTGTTACTCCTTATTTTGACTATAGTGAAATCTCATTCACAGTGATCTCCCCAATCGAGTCGAAAGTCTTTCCAGACGTGCGAGGATATTATAGAAGTAAATAAGTATCTGAAAATAGGATGCGTTTTAAAAGCACATCTCAAAGTGTGTTTACTTCTAATTCTATCATCCCGCTTTTCTGTTCGATTTAGTTCATTCTATTTATTTTAAAGCAATTTCTTCTTGTGTTCTTTAAATGTGTAAATCAGCCGGATATGTTGCGACTGCAGTTCTTTAACAGATGTAATACAGATCATTATTAGGCAAGTTAGCACACTGTGGCATCATGCAGGAAAAGCAGCTTTAGGGCACAAACTGAATGTTGAGTGTAACACTCCTTACTGAACGCTGTTTTGGAGGCATGCTGTAACGCGAGCTTTCAAATCACAGCATCGGAGTCTGAGTGGGAATGTGATCTGGAGCAAATCCTGATAACTCAATAGTGTGGCTTTGTTTGGGTTGGACATTGCAAAATGGCTGACTCATCAGGACTTGGGATTAAGAGCACTCCCACTCACAGATCAAAAAATCATTAGGATTAAAAAAAAGGAATGGATGGAATTCCATCAACGAATGATACATCTCTTGATCGTATTAAATGAAATATAATTCTCAGCTCCACCCTGTGACTGACGCATAGAAATCCACCCAGCAGGTGGAGACAGAATAGAATTGTGGCCTCACGTGCTGAAATGTGTTCAGATGTTTACACCCACACATACACACACACCTGTCTGCTGAACACCCAGAGGCCAGGCGCTGTACCATAATTACACGAGAAGCAGAAGAAACATTTGCAAGCTACAAAAGTTAACTTTCCGTCTCTATCCAGTTGCAGTGGTCAGTCAGAGTGATTAAATACTTATACTGCATTAAAGGTGTTGATGAATTTCCTATTGCAAAAATCTCTGACAGTAGTTGATGACAGTTGGATGATTTATAAGTAATAATTGAATAAATGTTGACATGGTGAAGTTTGCCAAAGGGAGATGTTTATTTAACATGTATTTCATTTACATTTACAGCATTTAGCAGACGCTCTGATCCACAGCGGATTACAACTGAGCAGTTGAGGGTTAAGGGCCTTACTCAGGGGCCCAGCCGTGTCAGTTTAGCAGTGCTGGGAATCAAAGCCCGGTCTTCCCCCAGTATCAAAACTTTGTAACAGTCATGAAACGCTGTTTTAATTGATTTTGGTTCAGTGTCCTAAGCAAAAAACTAGACTAACGTTGTATTTTTACATTTATTAAGACTTTATATCATATGTACGATTGCAGTCTTGTAAAGGAGTAAAACATTTTAGAACAGCATTTCTCATATAGAAAAATAATCGACTTTGAGGTGTGCCATGAACATGAATCAGAAACTAACTTATAACACACACATGCACAAATTGCACAGAATCTAGACGTACACTGTATATTTACAGCATAATATGTATATACACTGTATACTTATAGTATATCATGTATAGAATGTTTACAT
>JAOUQX010000003.1:7553233-7600857 GCA_028566295.1 Liobagrus marginatus
CTATCTATCTATCTATCTATCTATCTATCTATCTATCTATCTATCTATCTATCTATCTATCTATCTGTCTGTCTGCCAAATGTAGTTTGTCATTATACAGAAAATCTGCAACTCTGACTGTTACAAAGCAATGATTTTTATCTAAATAAACACATCATTATACAATAAATGATCTCCTTCTGGACACTTTTTAAAGCAATGATCCAATGATACTGTTACTATAGCTCAATAACAGCAGCACTGTGGTAGAAACTTTCTTTCTTTCTTTCTTTCTTTCTTTCTTTCTTTCTTTACAAAAGCTTTAATAAAAATACGCACAGAACATCTGTTTAGAAACACCTGTACATCAATTGCACAGTCCTGTGGTAGCAGTTCAATGCAAAAAAAATACGCAGATCATCACCATTATGTGATGCCATAAGGTAGTGCTAAACTTTAATTACTTGCTAATTGCGCCACTTTGTGTGTGTATGGTGGTAGCACAGCCTTTCAAACATGGACGTTACACAAAACATAAAATAGATTTATCTTTGTTCTTTTCAATTCTTCAATATGACTCAAGTGACTAATACAAGTATCAGTGTACCAGGGGTTTTAGATCCCCTGGTACAGTGTGTCAGGGGTTTTAGACCAGTTCTTCAAAATTATTTATAGAATCCTAGTGTTTTTTTTATGGCTAGCTGAAATTTATTATTAAAAAAATATAGAAGTAAATGATTAGTTGGCCATAGTTTCTGATTTTTTTAACAGTAGTGGATTTATTTGTGTGTTTTTTTTAGGACATTCCAAATAGTTGCACTGTCTCCATCCTCACGGGGGCGTGCAAGAAGCACGGGAGACTTGGGTTTGCTGTTTCAGCCAACCCCTTTTTCCCCTCAGAAAGCGCGAGACTGGAACGCTCTCATCATCTGGGGCTTGCGAACCCCAAGGAAGTACGCGCGACACACCAGAGCGAGCTGAGTTTGAAAGTGATTTAACTGCTGACTATTTTATTTCTTAACTCGGTTGTGTGAGAAAATTGTTGCCCGTTTACGTTTGTGACGAGAAACGATTTTTGCTGCCTTGTAAACGTGAGGTAGATTTTTTTTTATCGGGAAAACACATGAAAGACCACGGTGAAATACGCTAGCTAAGTTGGTTAGCTGGTCCGCTAACATTTAACGAAACATTTCTTAGGCTGTTGGACTTGCACCAAAGCTGGAAAAACTTCAACTGGAAACATCTATTTTGTTTGCTTTTTTATCTTTAATCCATATTTTGGTGGTTATATTTAATCATTAACGTGTCGCTTAAAAGACGGCTACCAAACAAGGTAAGTAACGTTATTTTTTTCTTTACATTGTAAATGTTTTTTCTCTTTGCTACCTTTAGCTATGTAGCTAATGATAACTGAAAGTTAGCTGTATTTGCTTGAAGGCTTAATGATTAATTCTATGTATTCTCTATTGTAACATATAGCGTAACGGTTAGCTAGGTGGCTAGCTTTTAGCCATCATTTGTTACAGAAATGACTTCATATTGTGTCATTGTGACGAAATGGCGGCTTCGGCTCACAAACGGAGGCACTTCTGTCAAGTTTACTCGGTGAACAAACAAACCTTTTGGTAAAACGTCTGACAGTCAGACTGACTAACACAGTAGGTGCCATTTTTATTTGTGTGTTAACGACTTCTTTTTGTTTCTAACTACTTCGTTTTTAGTACAAATGTAAAATTCGTTTCTTTAAGCCTTAAGAATTCATTGTTTGTGTTAATTTTTTGTTACATTTTTAATGGCCTTAATAAAAATATGCTTGATTAGTTTTCAATGATATGTTCTACCATGTTTTAACTATCAAGTCTAGCATCTGGTGTTGTCCGTTTGTCACTAGTATATATGTATAGGCTGTTTTCTTTTGTATTTGCTTATAGACGTGATCTAAGCATCTATTTAAAGTTCAATTATTTTGCCTGAATTACTTCATAATCCTTAAATAATAGTAAAAATTACTCGAGTATTATAATCATAGACATAGGATTCATTCTGGGTAAATGTAGTTAATTATGCGCTCTCTCCACCCCTCTCCTTTCCATTCATGCCAGGCCTCAGTCTTGCTTGCTCTTTCTGAGGAATTGTTGAGCCACGGAAAAATTAAATCACCCAAAAGAAGAAAAAAGGAAATGGAAGAAGAAATGCAAATGCTGTTAGAGGTTTATACCTTTTTTTTTTTTTTTAATCCACAAAATAGTTTATGCATCTACCAGTGAGAGCCGTTTAAAATGGCAAAACTCAACAAATGACATCATAGGTTATTTAAAATGTTTGGGAAAGTTTTGTATGCTAATAGATGCATGATCTTGGCATTATAAGTTTTAGACTGACATTTCATTAATGACAAGCATGTATGCCTCAGTTCATATTTGAGGGATAATTTTTATTTATAGTTAGAGCAAAACTTGATGGAATCAGGCTCTGTTTGCTAGTCAGTCATTCTTCTTGGAGGAATTTAATACAGTTACCAATTTCCAATCAATATTCACTTTGTAACAAGCGAAGAGTCTTTTTTACTCTTTATAGTGTAGTTGACTTTCCATTGTTCTATATTTGCACTATTAGAATATTCAGTCTATAAATTCTCAGGTCAGCTGCAATTTTATCATTAGATGATGATGATAGGAAATAGTAGTACTAGTAACCAGTAGATTGCAATGTTCGTTCTAAACTGATCTATCTAGGCATTGAGTTTTTTCTAGTATACATTAATTTTGGAAAAGTCAGATGGACTGTCAAATGTACCTGAGACATGCTTTTTCACTTTTGTTGTTACTACTCCAGATTTTCTCATCAAACAGCACTGCCTCTATGCATGTAGACCTTTGTTGGCCTTTCTGTGGCATATTAGTAAAGCATAATCAATCATATTAGTTCCCATTCGGCCTGACTTGTATTCATCTTCTCAAAGCTGATTTATAACATCAGACACCATGAACTTTTCATGCCACTGGATTTATGGGACTGGCCATTGACATGTTTATGCATTTCCTTGTTTTGACTGGCTGCCATTTATGTGGTAGTGTTGGGGAGACTTAATTCCCTGGAGCACTTTTGGACATTTGATTTTAAAATAAGTATTTAAGACCCAGCCCAAGTAAGGGCAACGCTAGATTTGAATTTGAATAATAATAAAAATAAATATTCAGCAAAATACACTTGTAGAAATGCTTTGTTGTGATGTGAATAGGAATAGCTTCTTAATGATTTCATACAGGACCTTTTTAAATATGTATGCATGTTAACAAAAATGACAGGTTGTTGCTTATTGCCAAGTAGCAATGAACACATTTTAGTTATGATAAGGGAAACTATCATTGTGGTTTAACGTGAGGGCCCTTTTTCTTTTTCGCTCATGTCATCGACACCACTACTTTGATCAGTTATGTTTTTTTGACCACAGCATGCTCCATAACAGTCTAACTGGTGATAAGATTTATTGCTTATTCTTTTTATAATTGTTTTTCATTAAAAAGCAGTCAAATGAAATGCAAATATTATTCTGTTGATGGAAAAGAAAAAGTGGGTTGAACTTTGAAAATTGAGACGCTAGAGATATTCCGTACTATTTGAACTATACTTTTCTCTTGCCATTTTATTTTACTGTCGTTCACTGACATGTACCTGGGATTTTTGTGGTTAAAGTAAGTTTTTAATTTAAGTTTCTCTCTGCCTGCCATGATTTCCTCATTTGCATCCCTGGTAGTCCATAATAAACTTGAAGAGGGTGGTTTTCTTTGAAAAGCGTTAGCCTACAAATCCCCAAAGATGTCACAGACCTTGTAAAGTGTGCGACATGTATATTTGGATCCTAAAGCACTAGTGTGATTGTGTGTTTGTGTGCATGTGTGGTTGAAGAGAAGCCTTTAATCCAGGAATAACTTGACGCAGTCTGACACGGATGTTGTAGGGTGTGTCTTATAGGGAGAAGGGAGGAGAAAACACTGCTTTGAGTCATGTACTAAATAATTAGTAGTAGTGTTGTGTGCCTTGCAGACAAGTGTGTTGGTGATGTACATAAACTGTCTTAAGTAAAAAGTGTTTTAAGTGTTCTATCACCCAGGATACCTCAGGATTCTCTAGCTATGGTTGCCATCTCTATTCCTCCAGAACCAAGTTTTTAAAATAACCATAATTACACTGTATGCAAAATTGCCAACTGAAAGTGGGTCTGGCTCTTTGGGATATCCTATTTGTTATTGTCGTTGCTGGCACCACTTTGTTGTACCAAACCTTTTAAAAGTTTTGGACTTTTGAACCAATTCCGTAATTTATAGCATTACGGATTGGGTTGGTTTTGCGTAAAAATATACTTATGCAACTCCATATTAAGTCTATTATGAAGCGCACCTCTGAGAATTATTGCATACACCTGCTCTTGTTGACTAGCATTTGTTTTCTGTGTTTTGTTTGGTGACGCGTGAATATTGATTATTAAGCCTAGGAGCAGTTCATAGAGCTGATACCTGGTCTTGAAAATGACCATCTGCACTTGGAAGCTATGAGAATGTGCCCCACATTGAGTAATTGTTGCAACTTGTCATGTTGTTATTTTGTACTTCCGTGTCTGTGGAAAAAGGTCTGTTATGGTCAGTGCTGTAAGTAGTTCTGTTATTTGATCGCTTGCACAGTGAGCACCCCCCCTCCTCAAAGCCCGTAATCAGCTCTGGAGAAACTTGTGTATTAAGACTGAATATGTAACACACTAAAGTGAGTGCTTCAATTCATTAGCTCATGCTTTTGGCCAATGCTAGTCTCTTCTGTCTATTATTTCAACATGATGCAACAGGCTGTACGAAGAAATTAATTGTTTTGAATTAGCCAAGTGAGTATGATGAAAATTCAGGCAATGACAATGTCTATCTGCTTTAGGTAGATAAACAGTAAGTTTTACTGTTTTTCTGACCCCAACTATGCAGCACTTTAATTTTTGCCAAGAGGGAAAATCCCTGTGATCTGCTTTATTTGATTTAGTTATGAATCGTTGAAATCTGTTAGTTTGCGCTTTTTGTAATTTCATGTTTCATTTATTTTTTATAACTTCAGGGGTAACAACAGCAGAAGTGTTTTATTCCTTACTCTGTGTATACATGATATAAGGTGCATCCTGTCTGGGAATACTAAATATGAAGGTGTGTGGCTAGCAAAGGCCGGCTCGGCTTCCTGTGTAATTAATGTTGCGAGCAGTGATCGAATGCTGGATCTGAAGGTTTTAGAGTTGATGGCTTATTGCTAAGTTCTGTCTGATGACTGACCCATATACCAGGAATCATCACAAACAGCTTTTGGAGGCCGTCTGGAGCGTGTTTAGGTCTCGAAAACCGTTTGGTCAGTCCGCCGTTGATTATTGGTGGTGAGTGGTTCAGTAGCAGCGTGTTATGCCTATGTCCTATCTGTAAAATGCTGCCAGGCGATGAGCTCATACAGGAACTGACAGGAACTGCTGAGAGGGAGGGAGAGAGAGAGAGAGAGAGAGAGATCAGCAGACTATGATTTGGAAGGGTTACAGATGTTAGATTGTTATGTGCTGTCTTGTTACCATCTGAACTTCATTTTAAACCTGTTGTTGGCAGTGCTCACATTTGGGGCTGCGTTTATCTAGTGTACTATTACTGTGCATTGAAGGAGCTTTCAAAATGCAATGTCTGAGTCTTTACAATGGTAGTGACTCAAAGTTCCAGAAGATTCCGTGGTGACCTCCTTATCCTTAACATTTTGTTTGTATGATTCACCATTCTCCCTTTTGGCTAGAGAAGACCAACAATCAAGAAATGAATGATCGCTGAGTAACGGTACAGATAGCATCTCCTTCGGGTGTTCGAGTGTAGAAGACGACACAATTTGCATGTGGCAAAATGGCTCCTAGTGCTCAGAACTGGTTTGGCAAGAATGAAAACAAATTCCATATCCTAAAAGTTAACATCAGTTTAAGTGTGGCTTTAGCATTGTGCTGTAGCTCAATATCTGACATAGTTGACATTTTAAACCTTTTGTTTTGCAAACCATCTTTAGTGTTTTTACTTCTTGCCGTAGTAACTAAAAAGAATTAAAACGAGAAGCTGAGAGCATGACCTGTTAATTCTGTGACAAAAGTATGTGGTCTCACAGGCGTTGCACAGTTTTGGTTCTCAGAATGCAGAAATTGAGGAAGAGTGAGACTTGTAGCTTATAAAGCTTTTTTAAGACCTATGTGAATTTCTGCTTTTGTAGCGATTTTTCAAAAACAAACACTACATTATTAGAACAAACAACCTAAATTATTAAAGAAATCAACTAAATTGTAGATTCTCTATGGCCAAACATTTTCCTGTTTTTCTTTCAGCATCTGCGTTTCAGTTATAGGTGCCCCCGGGGCTGAGTGCAGAATGGCAAAGCTAAGTCAGAAAGGCGAGGCCACTCTGTGATGCAAGATTCCATTTGGATATGCCAACTAATACCAAACCTCTGCATTTTCAGGCCGAGGCAGCAGAATAAACAGCAACAATTCATCATGCTCTGATTTATGACTCGAACTGCGATGCTCTGGGTTTAAAATAGCACAGAAAATATCTTCAAACTTTGGAGACCTCGTCGAGAGATTCTAACCTACTTGGTTAGGAAAAAGTCGGACAGTTTCTTGCACACGATCTGCAACGTGACTATATGGTCAGAAGTTAATTATGGTTCTCCTTATTTTCTTCCTCGTCACATCCAAGTGAATTATAGCATCCCACCACACTTAATACTTTCAAGATGTGTTTTGTGAGCTGTAGCACATGATGCAGAGACCTGTGTTCTAGCTTATGTGACCTACTTGAAATACTTTCAAGGTGCCCCTGAACTTAAAAAATGTGCTTTTGTGCTCTTGTAGTGTTTTAGACATCAACAATATACTATTCCGTTGTATATTTAAAAAATTCAAAAAAGGTTTTTCCCCCATACTGGCATATTTGTTGATCAATTGTAGCTGCTCATTATCCATGTACAGGAATAGACAGTTTTTTAAATGTCTGTAAACAGTGGTGGAGTCTTTGTTTGACAAAATTGTTGGAATGGTTCCACCTCGGGCTAATTAAAAATTCCATTTTCCACACTGTTGCCATCACCAAGCGTCAGTAAAATATTTTTATCTACCATTCAAATGAAGCTACTTTCCCCTAGTAACAATCATTTGGCTTTTCTTTATCATCAGCACTGCTGACTAGGGATGCTTCGATCGATGGGCCAATAATCGCATTTTATAACTCGATCGGTATGTCCTAGACCTGGCCGATCTCACAAACCGAACTTTGTATTTATTTTTGTCTTTTATTAAGTTTCCCGATATTCACATAAACTGTGTTCTGCATAAATTCCATTTTAAAGCATATTAAAATGCTCGCTGTATATTGACTATTTTTTGTGATTAATAAGTACCCTTAAAACAATAGATATAGTACATAATTACTGTAAAATGTAACAAATATACAAAAATATAGCCAATGCAACATCTACAGTATTGCTTTATCTGAAAAAAGGCTTACAGTTATCATAGCGCTTACATATGTTATATAAAGCTTAAAGCATCGGGATTGGTTGATCACCTTGACAAGAACTCAGTAATCGTTATAGTCTGCAAAAAATCCTGATCGGCGCATCCCTAGTCCTGACACCCGACATTGGCTCAGACAGAAACTCCAAAAAGATGCGACATCCCTTTGTCTTTATCGTACTGGTTCAAGTGGGCAGGTGTTGGTTAAGGTGGCAGCGAGAGATCCTCCACAGCTGAAAACTGACCTGTGCTATAAACTTTTCACTTATCTTCATTAATTCACCAATCTAGCTTAGTGTAAATATCTGCCCGTTAATTCCCGAACCGTTCCCGAATAAATTTTTTCTGGAATATTTTTGGAAGAGCATTTTCTTATGCAGTCCACTGAAATATTCAGGCTGGATTGCCTCAATGTATGTGCAGCTTGTAGTGATTTATTGAAACCCAAAACCAGTGAGATTTGAGCAAAGACGCTCAAATGGTTCCAACAGTTTGGTCAAGTGAGTGCTGAGAAGAGGATGCAAAGGTTTAAAAAAAAAAAAATAAAACCATTTTTCAGATCACTGTTAAATTAATTAATACTAAAGCTGTATTTACTGTATTATTTACAACTTGCTATGTGATGAGACATTCTGATACACCCAACATTTCAGGAATAATCATAAGCAACTAATGCTGTTAATGCTGTCTCCTGTAATCACAACTCGGACTGCTTTCTTTAATGGAGAAACTTTTTAGTAATCTAAAGTCACTCCACATGTGTCTCAGCAGGAGGCCTCTCAAGTCTCCTTTCCAGCGTTATAAATGGCAAGCAGTGTTTTATTGAGCTCAGCCAAGACTGGTGTCAAATTCTCACAAGAGAGTGGTTTGTGGGATGTGATTGACTCATTCCAGTAGCGTCATCCAGACCTATTTTTTCTGCTTTTGTTAGCTTTAACTTTGTCTGGGAAAAAAATCAGTTACCCCAGTAAATAAAAGCATATTTAAGCGTTGCAAAAGTTAGCAAAATGCAGTTCAGATACTGCAATATACATGAACCTTTTCCACTGGTAAGAACGTAAGACTATTTTCTTTTTCTTCTCTTTTTTTTTTTGTCCATGCACGTTTTCCTTCTCTTTTCTGACCCATCTGCTAAAAAACTTACTGGCCTTAAATTGAGGTGATCTTTAAACAAAAGCGTTATTTCCACCCACACATTCCGACACGGAGACAGCCTTTTCATTCAGAACAACTCCGGCTGCATCTGGCCTCCATAACGGCTCCATGGCTGAATTACTTCAAGTCGTCGTTTTCTCCCCCGATCTCTCTTTCCTTCTTTCTTGTGCTGTTCTTCCATGACAGTGTGCCAGGAGCACATGGCCAACTATACACAGGTCCAATCTTTGAGGGAGGGCCGAATGATGCTTGTATTTTTGTCTGTATTGCGGAAGAAGAGCTGATAAAAATCTCTGACACGGCAGTAGACAGACACTCAGCAAGAGCTACACTGTGCGAGACATGCACAAAGATGGACAGGAAACCAGAAAATATCGACCAAAGCGACAGGTGGAAGCAATGACACCGTGAGACACAGGTAGCAAGAGCTACAGGTAGCGAAGACCGATGGACGGACAGGTCCGAGTTTGCTAATGAAATGGTGTTAGTGCATCAGTGCTGACATTGTACTTCATATTCCTTGTCTGTCTGCTCACCACTGACTAGTGACTCATCCTCCACTTACTGTCAGTAGAAACCCACAATTCTGAGACCACAGATCACGTGGCACAACGCAATTAAACAGTGTTGGGATTATTTTGCGCACTTCCTTACAGTGTACTTAGATTATGGTGATTTCATACTGGTTTGGGTTCACAATTTGCATAATAAAACTAGCTGAAAAGCAAAAAAAAAAAAAAAAAGTTTGAAGCTGGCAGAACTAACCTTTTTGTTAATTTTATTGATTCTGTGGAATTAATAGGGCTTTGCAGTAATCACAATCGCAAAACAATTGTGACTTGAGGACATGCGATTTCTAAATCGCATTTGGCTGCAATTTTATTCATTAATTTTTTTATTTATTTTAAATACTAGAACGCTCTTGTGTGCATGTTTTAAGATGTTAACCAATCAGAGCTCACTCGGCACTGAAAAACAATTCTGAAGTTTGTTTATTGTTATGACTGGGATTTAGGCCAGTTAACCTTAATTTTATGTTATCTGTTTTAAAGACCTTTTATTACAGTTTCGTTTATTAAGCTGTTAATACTGTTATTTAGTTGTGAAATGTTTTACGCTTTTGGAATGAAGCATGTTTGAAAAAGCAAAAACACTTGATAAAATCGCAAGTTTTTTTTGTCATGTCAAAATTGCAGTGTGATTATTTTTGTCCATATCGCACAGCGTTATCTGCATTTTTACTTTACTGTGCTGTTTTTTGTTGTGGTCAGCTCTGTTTTGTGGATACAGTTGCTATGCTAATGTTGACCCTAATGACATAAGTTTTGTGGCTTTGCTTGTGTATTTGTAGATGTGCAGCATGTCAATTTTGTGGCTTTGCTTGTGTATTTATAGATGTGCAGCATGTCACTGCAGTAGATGAGAAGACTAATTCACAACAGCATGTTGCCTGCAGCTGTATGACCAGTTTCCGGCATTTGATCTGCACCCCAAGCCTGAGAACGTAGGGGGTGGAGAGAAAGGAAGAAGTATCACCTACGTAAGAGCTTGTTTTGTGTGCACATATAGCCAGTGCTGGGGTCAGGAAGCAGGCTTAAACAGCACTCAGAAGCTGGTCCTTGCTTGTCAGGAACTAACTTCGTGGTGAAGTTAGTAGTCTTTCATATGTCTTTTAATCAGGAGGGCGGTTGCTTTTGAGAAAACGAAGAGTGTAAGCACAGCTTGGCAATTAGTAATTTAAGATGCAGGAATTCTGGCAAACTGAATGTTTAAAGCACTGATATAATGTTTTTGTCATTAGCTGTGTATGTTTTGAATGTATTTATGTTTTTTTGACGTAATGCTCAATGCTACTCTTCAACCTTCCAAGTGCTATTTGGTTGAACGTAAAAACATTTATTCACTGATAAATTAACATGCAAAAACAAGAAACCCTTTTTTTTTTTTTCGGATTGACGCACAGGTGTGCTTAAACACTGCCAAAAAGAAACACCAGTGCTAATTATTCCAGCTCTACTGCCAGAACACCAAGTAACCTTTAGGAAAAACCTAGAAGCCGCTTTGAATGGTAGCTTTTCCACATTATGTGAAAGACAAAACACTTCAATGCTGTGAAATGTTCAGTGTATTGCATTACAACAAACGAGGAAATATTTCCTATGTACTGGCTCAAAGCATTTTGGTGATTTTATAAAACATTTTCGACAGTTTTCAGCAGTAGTAGCAGCATTTCAGATCAACTGTGGCTATCTATTATTCTGTGTTTTGTCGACCATTGCCGTTTTTTTGGTTCAGTGCCTTTTGTACACCAGTATAATACAGTATGCCTAGTCACTAGGTGAGGTTGTTCCTTTGTTTACCTACATTATAGTATACCACTTGTAGAGGTATGTGTTGGTTGATTTAATGTGTCAGCGCTGTTGTCCTATTTATGATTTGTATATCTGACAAAATTTCACCTTTGTCGTCTATTTCTGTTTCAAGAACAGAGTAAAATTTCGAGGAGAAAAAAATATATAGAACTTTGGGTTTTTGTTTTGACAAGTTTAATATTGTCCAGACATGTAGCTATGACGGTGGCAAAGTAGATTTCCATACTGTAAAGACTGCAGCTGTGTGGCTGTTTTTCATACTCCTGCATGTTCAAGCTTGTCTTGGCTATGTTCTTCTTCTTCTTCTTAAGGTCAGTTCTCTTTTTCCAGATGCTGGATGGTGAGTGGTAAGGCTGTACGTAATGCTGAAACGGCTCGTCCAGAGTCAGAATGAGTGTCACAGATGGCGAGGGCACAGCTAGCCAAGATGGCCGGGCCTACATTCTTCAAATCTACCCACGCCTCTCGTTGGAGACTGCACCATGCTGCATGGTCAGAGTGCGCAAGGAGGCCACTGCAGACACCGTCATTCAAGATGCAGCTACCGTTTTGGGTCTGGATGCCGTCAAACGCTACGTATTGGCTGAGGTGAAGGAGAGCGGAGGAGAGGAGTGGATCCTGGAGGCCACAGATCTGCCGGTGCACAGGGTCTTGCTGTGGCCCAGGAAAGCACAAGAGGAGCACGATCAGAGTGAGGGATTCTACTTCATCCTGCAGGAACGCAATCATGATGGCACCATCTGCTATGCTCATCTTCCAACTGTATGCAAAGAGCAGGATGCTCAACACCTGGTCACTCGTGGATTCCTGCCTCCATGCCACAAGGATTTCAACGACCTGTGCAACCTTCCCAACCTTAATGAGGACACTATTCTGGCCAACCTGCGCAGCCGTTTCCAGAAGAAGAAGATCTACACATATGCTGGCAGCATTCTCGTTGCAATCAACCCTTTTAAGTTCCTTCCAATCTACAATCCCAAGTACGTCAAGATGTATGAGAACCATCAGCTTGGCAAACTGGAGCCCCACATTTTTGCCATTGCAGATGTCTCGTACTACGCTATGCTGCGAAAAAGGATCAACCAGTGCATTGTTATATCTGGGGAGAGCGGTTCGGGCAAAACGCAAAGCACTAATTTCCTGATTCATTGTCTGACTGCTCTGAGTCAAAAAGGATACGCCAGTGGGGTGGAGAGGACCATTCTCGGAGCGGGGCCGGTTCTGGAGGTAGGATTGGATTCATTATGAAATGATTTCATCTGTAATTCTGAGAATCATATCAGTGTCCTAGGCCAATCTTTCAGTAGTAGGTCTAAGTGTTCTGAATTGTGTAGTAAAACTATTAGCTAACAGATAAGACTGCTAAAATGGTGCATGTAACTCAGAAGTGTGAATTTTCCCTTTATTTTATTTATTTAATTATTTTTTAAACCCTTGCACTACAAAATGGGAAAACTAATGCCTCCAGCATTTTTGTTGATCGTCAACGGTCATGTCGGCTGTTATTAGTGATGCAAGTGATATCAAATTTTTTTTAAAGGAGTGAACTGTATAATCAGTATTCTAGCATTAATTTTGACAATTGTACGTGATTTTGCTTTATACTTAAGTATATTACTTAAAAGTAAGGTACTACATTATTTAGAGTTGATCCATAGAGCGCTCATACTTTTGATCTGGTTTGACATCATACAGAAAACACACAATAGATAGTTATTTGTGTTCTATGGTTTTTCTTTGGGGGGGGAAATGGAATCTCTTTCTTGTATGCACCTCCACAAAAATCAGCAAGCTGTGCTCTGTTAGGTCTTCTGTTCAAGTTGGTAAAGGCAGTTTTTAGGCAAGTATGAATTAGATCGTGAGGATCCGGTTTGTCTGGCTGTGGATCAGAATCTGGCCCCACAAGCTGCCTGTTGTCTGCTGCCATATACTGATTGGAAAAATCAGAAATAAATGTAATATTTGGTAACAGCAGGCAGCACTTTTAAGTGCATGTTGCAGTTCATTAGAGACTAAATCTGATTGCAAAGGCAAGATATATCACAGCTGTATTAGATTTTGTCTAATATTTGTATCATGGGCAACGCCTGTTCTTTGTATTGCCGTCAGTTGTGATTGTTAAATAATCATCTGTTTAGGTAAAAATACGTCACTGCCGTAGCCATCAGGACCTTGCACTCTGTCATTGATGTTTGTTAGACATGGAGGGTTTTCATGTAGTACTCGCCGGTACGGTTGCTTTTCCATGCGGACCAGACTGGGAATAATGTCGTAGTGCGTTTTTACCTAGCTGTATACCGCTGTATTTTTTTCCCCTATAATACTTGAGGCATTTTTAACAGAAAAAAACCCAATATATTTTGCGCTACACTCAAACCTGTCTTTCACCTTCTGTAAATAGTGTCAATTTATTTCTAAATTGCATTTTGTTTGATCTGAATGTGATGAGAGGTTTGTGGTAGTCATTTCCAATACATCTTTTTGTTTACTTTTAATCAGTGTTCTTTATATATGAATATTACAAAAATCTTTGAATGTGTAATATTTTTTCGATTAGGTTATTGTATTGTAAAAGTTTTTCCTCTAATCCTACACTTGCTATTTCAAATACAGGCTGTTCAAAATCTACAGAAGCACGTTGATGGTCCCTCACTGTAAAAATGGCCACTTAATTCCATTTAACCCAGATTTCTCTTTCTCTCTTTTATAATATACCACAGAGCATTAGTTCCTTTTTCAAACATCCATGTAAAAGATGACGCTGACCGAGATCCCTGTCGATTCATCACTCTTCTTGTGGTTTAGGCAGAACCTGATGTTCTTTTCCCTTCTGTCAGCACTGTTATGGTTCCTCTACAGGCTGAGCTTTAGTTTTCTACTTCCTTCTTGCTCAAAGTTGAAGTAAACAAACAGAACCAGTCTGCATCAATCTAAATATGAAACTAAAGTTGTGTGAAATTTCCACAAAGAAAATTCTTTTGTCATGAAATAATTCAATTCAAATTTATTTCTATAGCGCTTTTAACAATAGATATTGTCCCAAAGCACTGGAATTCGAACGCACTCAAACTCTGAAATCACTCATGCACAGTCACTTTAACACTGTTTCATAAGTTTACCTCGCACTGCCACTGACTGTTCCAGTACTCAATGCTGCTAATGTTTACAGTCGTCACTTTACTGTGCTAAATAATGCTGCTACTTTAACTTAAATGCTGCTATCATTATTTAATACATTGCCACATGTTGCACAACCGTCGGCTCTATGTTCTCTGTTTTTGTCCCGTAGCATATTGTAGGTACTGTTTGTTTTGCACTGTCTGTATTTGTTGCACTGTGTGTTGTACGTAGCTCTTTGTTGTCCTGTTGTGTGCTATGTGACTCTCTGTTCTGTTTTGTGTGACTGTGTTATATGTAGCATCATGGTCCTGGAGAAACGACGTTTCGTTCCACTGTATTGCAACAGCTGTATATGATGTAACCACCATAAATGCTTCTTGAACTTGAACAGTAGATAAAGCATAAAGAAGGAGTAAAATTCTGAAATGAAAAGCTGCTACCTCTGTAATGTACATTTATGAAGGGACTCGATTACAGAGTAACACTGTTTTGAGTCATCCTAAATTGTAGATTTTATGCACCCTTGCCCTGTTTATCCATTGCACATTTCCAAACACACAACTAATTACAGCTCGAAATATTGTTTCATGTCTTTGCTCAAACCCATTTAATCCCGTTTGATTGCATGTACGTTGCCTACAAAACAACCATATATTAACTTGCAATAAGCTAGAAAAGTTGAATTTAGAATCTAAAATACCCAAAATTCAGGATATACTGGAAATATTGGTCAGTCTCTGTTTACAGAAGTAATAAACCTGTTTTGGTTCTGCCCTTTTGAAAAGTCTTTTCATTGCTTTAGCATCGAATCAGGTTGCAGACAAAGCTGGACATTCAGGCTCCTGCAGAAAATAGCCAATTTAATGCTTATTTGGTTGCACTTTGGTGATTTAAACGCTATGCTTTTGCTCATAATCACATTTCCATGCTCTGTTAAGATCTGTAAATCACATTAAATCACTACATACCTAGACTGTACACCATAAAGTGACAGAGTGGTTGTGTTAATTCAGATCAGTAAACTGATTGATTACAGATGGTTGTAAAGGTAGTGTTGCATTCTGATCTACTTGCTAACAGCTCTAACTTAGGGTACCTGCTACTCACAAGTTGAACTGAATGCACTGGTTTCTAAAAACAAATTTGTATTTTTGAACGGCAGTTATTTAAAATCATTAATATGTCGAAGTTGTTCTGAAGTATGTTGGGGTTTTTTATGCCCCTGTCGGTCCCGAGTAACAGTGGGACATTGTAAATTTAGGTTTCCTGACCGTTTTAAGCCAGATGAGTATGTGAAATTCATGTTCATGTCGTGTTTTTTCTTAACTTTATGAAAGGACAACTACGGTATTTAGATTATATAAAGCATGTGAGAACAGGAACAAACATTTTCATTAAATGTAAACAAGACTGACTGCATTATTCTTAATAAGATAAACACAAGTCAGCTGTGGTCAGAGTAATGACATCTGCAACGGCATCTTCTATAAGAATTTGAAAAATATTTTTAGGTTTCCTGTAGTCCAGCTCTTTCTCTCTGTCTTCATTGACCTTCCGTCCTAATGCGCTAATCGAGCTAGTGGTTGTGTGGCCATCTGGAAGAGCCTTAAAACAAACCTTTGTTAAAGGACAAATTTTGTGAGTTTATTTATACAAGATTTATTGGAGTACAACTGAATTCTCTTTCCTATTCATTTGTTATTGGTGGAAACTGGACAACTTGTATCTTAAGACCGCAATCAATCTTCAATAACGTTCTTTTTGCTTAAGATGGAGAAGTAAGGAAGCCTTTTCGAAGTCTTGATCATTGGAACAGTACTTTTAGCTGTGAGCTAAAAATGTATCACATTTTGATCATTGCAGGCCAGGTGTGATTGTTGCTGCTGCAGTTTTTAGGAATCTTTCCCAGTCAAAAAGAGCCACCCGCCGATCTGAAAGCTGTGCACAGACTGGTTAGACAGGTTCCTTTTTATTTAGTATTTCTCTGTTAAAGGTCTACTTTTATCATAGTCTCTACATGCCTTACCCAACTGTCTAGAGTACAATAGCATCTAGAAAAAGTCATTTCAACATGCTTACAGCCAATACCACTATTCATTTCTGTCAGGGCACAGAAAAATTGCTTTTTTCTGTCTTACACACTGAATTGGCCTGAAAAAGTAAATATTGTTAAAAAGAGGACCAAATCCTTGAGTTTGGGATCGCTCTCCAAAGGGACAAATTTTTTTTTTTTTAGATTTCCGGCAGGTTGTATATAATCTGGAGGCATGGTACTAGAGTAGTTCGCACTCCTGCCTCACAGCAAGAAGGCCATGTGTTTGATTCATGTTTGGGTAATGTTCTGGGCTTGTACACACAGCTCGCTGTCACTGTTTTTCTTCGTTTTCATAACAAAATCTAAACCTTCAACTGTTTGAGTATTGTAATGGATGTAAAAACCTACATGCAGTTAACACAGTTAGTATGTTTTGATGACACTACAGTATATCTAAGGACACCAGCTGGACAGCCGCAGAATTACACCTAAACTTATCCGTTAGAAAGCGGGCGGTCGTTTATCTGTAACTATATGATCATGAATCATATTTTTTTTTTAAATATAGAAAATAGGACCAATAAATCACTGCATAAATAAAACTACTCGTATGTAGCTGATCCAGGTAAGGGTTAAAAAGGTGAATGAGAGCTAGCAACGTTCTCTTATTTGTTGGTCACAACAGTCTGAACCCCAGATGTTGTTCTATGATTGACAGCATTGGATAATATACTGACTTCAGAATAGCACATACAGTGACCTAGCTGCCAAATAGCATTTTCAGCCTACTGATTATTAATAATAAAATTGATTTTTAAACAGGATAATATTTTCCCCCCTATTTTTTGTGTTATTATTTAGGGGGAAAAGCATCAATATCTGAGACAACTAAATTCAGATCCTGCATTGGGGGCTTTTCTCCCCAGCAGATAGGCTAAGCTAAAATGAGATGAAAAATATTTGCACCATTTTCATAGCACATTTTTGCACTTCTGTTGTTTATTCCAGTTTTTCCTAACTAAACTGCCTTAATGGCAGTTTACGTTATTGATTGTGTTATCCATGCCATGTGCTTGAGGGCTGCTCTATAGGTAAGCAGAAGGCAGAAATGTAAAAAAATATATTTATAGTCAAGTATAGATTTTATAGCAACTTATCCATATCAATTCCACTTTAAGACAGGTGAGTGATTTGGAACCATCAAATGTGAAATGTCCTTTTGGGGTATTTGGGCAGTTGGAATGTACTGTAAAAGCTTGAAAAGCATCTTTAAAATGCTTGAAAAGTTGCTGGAATTTCATGTTGGAAAAAGTGTAAGAACGCTCTACACACAACTTTGATGTGCTTTTTATTTTCCAACACAGCCTGACAATTAGTGCAGACAGAATTTCCTACACTTCAGTGACTGAGCTCTCTTTTGTTCAACAGGAAGTGGTAGCTGCTATTAATCTCTCCTTATTGGCTCAGAGATTCATTGTTCCTCAGGAAGTACCCAGAATTATTATTTTCTTTTTTTGTCTTTTCAGTCATCAAGCCATTGTCAACTAAGTTTCTACTATATTTGGTCTTGGAAATGACCCTAGTATTAGACCCTAGTCTATGACTGTGGGAGAGTATGCAAAGCACGCATTAGTGTAGACTTCTCATTGTTGCTCAAGTGTTTGAAATTCATTACACAGACAAAAAAGCCGTGGGACCTTCTTATTTTACTCCACGAAACACAACTTGATCTAGTCAAGTTGCTGCTGAATTGTGTGTGTTGAACTGAAAACAGTAACCAGTATGAAAGGCTGTATACACAGATACAAGAGCATGTTTGCCTCACAGCACTACCTCTCCCAGTGTCTCACCCTCATCTTTCTCTAACCACAATGTCTGCTCACCTGTTTCCTTACACATGGCTGATGAACAGTTTCTGTCTGTGTGAATATTGTTTTGACCATGCAAGTAAATATACAGATGTTAGAAGATATGAGCTAAAACTTTACTACTTGCCTTGTTTACATTTATTTTGAATACCTGTACTCTTGAATTCAAAGCCTGTTCGCCTATTTAATCGACTAAGCATGCAGTTTGAGTAGCACATAACCAGTGTAAGATACGCCTGAGGCACCAACACTCGCTGTGTTTATCACTGAAACGTTGCTCTCCAAGCCAGCGGGGAACTTCTAGAAGAGAGAATTTACACAGGCCACTTGAGAAAAGTGAAGATGAGCTTGTGACGTCTGACTAGCTGAACTCAAATCTGGGTATATAAAGAGCTGTAGTAAACAATCATGTGAGGTCCTTGTAGTATTATTTACAGGCAAGCACTCGGCTTATTGGTTCTGTTTGATGTTAAGACCTTTGTTACTGTGAGTCAAATGCATTTGAGTCACATTGCATTTGTGAATATCCGAAATGGATTTCCAAACGAGGACATGAAGTCTGTTGGTAGCTTTAGATTGTAATCCAGACTGTTGTTTCGTTTGACTTCAGCAGTCAGTTGTTCCACTTTATCGAGAGCCAGTAATAAGTTTAACTTAGCATGTTTCCACAGCCAAAGGCAGTTTCAGAGAGAATTCACAGAAGTAAGACAAGCAACCCAAAGCAAATGAACAGGGAGGGAAAAAAAGACGCAGGCAGACGTGTTCAGATATCAAGTTACATGTGCTTTTAGCTTTTTAAGATTTTGATTAGATAAAGAGCACTACAACTAATGACGATTCAAGACGGACCTATTTATTTTGTTCTACCAAAATATTTTTGGCTTTATCCACTATTTTGCCTCTTTTTCTATGGGTGTTATGAAATGAAGACAAGGAATTCCCTTTCAGGTAATCATAGTCGTTTCCTTATACCCCCTCTGTCTTGTGGCCAATCACAGCCATTATGCTGGGGCGTGTTAGAATCTGAATTATTTCTCTTTGCTGCAATCAAAAGTAGTTTAACTAGTTTTTCAGACTGTTCACACAATTTACATAAAATGGTATTGAGAAATTAAATAACAGCAGTCATAATCTTCGATTCTAAAAATCCAGTTCACGCGTTACATAGTTGCTAATGAATATACATATCTTTATAAAGGTGAAATTATGAGCTGTTTTGCGGTCGGGATTTCCGCCCTATTTGGTAACCTGCCAACTCTCCTTTATCATAGTCACCAGCCTGAGTGACTGGTGCAACGTAACCTACTTGAAGCAAAGTATAGTTACCCTCTTCTGAGAACATAGGTGCATGGATAATGATTGGCTGGTATCACTTAATGACGTGCGCCGGCCCCAGAAGGTTATGGCATCGGCAGGATTCAGACTGTATCTCCTGACAATGGGCTGGGAAAACTGTTCCAAGTCCAGACCAGTTAAGAAGTTAGGATGCCCAGGAGGCTGCAGCAGTCGACTGGTTTTAGCAAGAAATGGGAACTTGAATCTTTCAAATTGTTGCCGTTAAATCATTGTACAGTATTTTCTTATGTTTACGCAGAAATGCTATGTATGTTTGGAAAGGGGACAAAGTATTCTGAGCATATTTCAGCTTGTGCCTGTTATAAAACATTTAAAACCTGAACCGGTCATATTCAGTACATATTAGTTAATATATATTACTTTACAAAAAAATATATGGTCATTGCTCTAAAACTCAAACACAGGTTGTGTAGAGGCAGTGCAAGGAATCTTAATCAGTGTATGCATGTCCTTCTCCTCAAAATGGCTGTCTGCAAAACAACCCCATTCTCATTTTGGCCGGCGTCTAGAACACTAGCAGCCCTATTTGTGATGCACCCCGGGTCACTTTGTGTTTTTTGCATGTAGCTTCTTGTGCTGGGTAAACACTGAGCACTATTCATGCCGTTAAGCCCGCTGGCTGAGGTTGGCATTAACCGGGAGTTCTGTAGAGCAGAATGCCTCATTAATCACACCCTGATTCAATGTCCCTGCCTGTCTAACACCCCCCCCCCCCCTCTCTCTCTCACACACACACACACACACACACACGTATATAAATAAGGCCCTGGGAAGCCCCAGGGCATTTTCTGTATCTTCTCACTGCTCCAGAAATGGCTGCCAGCTTGCCCTGTGTATCCCCATCCCCTCTTAAAAAAAGAGACTTGAAATGTTATCAGCTTTTAATTAAATGAATCATTTAACAATCAGTCTATTGCTAGTTTTTAGTTTCTGCTTTAATTCTGATGTTTCTTATATTGTGGAGTGGGTTTTAATTTTTCATAAATTGTCAGGGACATAAATCTCTCTTGCGGTTGGTGCATAATGAACGAGCTTTAAATCCAGTATTTTAATCATACCTGTGTGCATGATAACGAACAGTTCCTTGGTGTTTAGTCTTTCTAAGTCTACAAATAAAAACTTTTTTTTTTTTGAGATTGTATTGCTGATGTTGCCTGTAATGCAGAAATGGACACACAAGGTGTATAATTTAGTCAAAATATGAGTGTTATACATTTTTATTACATCTGTAGCTTAACTTGCCTTTCACTGTTGCTGCTGCTGCTTTCAAAAAAATGTATCGACGGTGTAATGCTATACATTTTGAAATGATTTACCTTTTAGATTTATCTATTGACCAATGTGTTAGTGGAACTCGAATCTGATTTGTCTTAAAGTTTTTATAAAGCCATTTTAATACACTCGCTGGCAGGGAAGGGCTACAACTTAACCATTCCGATTATGTGCCACTTGAACACATGGTACACCTGGCTTGGCACTTGGCGAAGTTAGCATACCAACACCGATCCGTGCCTGCAGAGGGTGGGTGGTTGGGTTTTCTGCTGCTCTCTTTGACCAGGTTCAATAGAGTAAGGGGAAATGAGCAGTTAGTTTATATGGTTGTTGAACCATTATTTCTTCCTTAAATATAGGTTTAATTGTAAGAGGCGGGCATTCTTTGTGGGGTTTTTTTCCCTGTTGTCAGAAAATTATAGTTAAAAATTAACGATTAATCAATAACTGAGCGTTAAGTTTTGCATCTTCCCCATGTTGTCATAGCTTGAAATTGATCCCAACATCTTGTATATGGATACATAAAACGCTCACACAGTTCTCTACATAGCTTAGTAATGGAAATTTGTAAAGAATCACCTCAGAATTGAGTGTTTATATCAGATCTTATCCAATACTGAGGACTGAACAAAAACATCAGAATTCCTAAAACTGTAAGAATTGCAAATTAAAACTTCTAACCTAACCCCCCACCCCCCTCACACGTTTGTTTGTTTAGGCCTTCGGAAATGCAAAGACCGCCCACAACAACAACTCCAGCCGCTTTGGGAAGTTCATACAAGTCAACTACCTGGAAAGCGGAGTGGTCCGGGGGTAAGTTTGTCTGATAAAATGTGTGACGTTATTAGAAGCACATCCACGCGTGTTGGCTAATTTGTTTTAGCATCAGTATGTTTGAGCCAGATGTGTTTGATTAAGATCAGAACCAAAATCTACAGGGTGGCCCAGAACACACAAAGCAGAGCTGCATGAGAGCGGGTTTTGAAAAACTTTTGTGGTTATTATGCACGTCAGAGAAAAAAAATCATGTGTCATTTCCTCTCTTAACCCTGAGAGAATGTGCATGACTAAAATTAAGGAACTATTCTAGACTCGGGCAGTAGGGACGGTTCCGCTAATCTATTGAGTTTTATCTTGCTTATAAGCTCCGTATGTTGACTCTACTAATCAGATCACTGTTTTAGACAATATATGGATCCTCTGGCAGCACAAAACATTAGCCAGTATGTTTTGCATTTTAGCTGCGTTCATCTGTGGCGATTCCAGTCTTTTTCTATGATTTGCATCAAATAAATCAGTAAATTAACAACCGTGATTCGGTTTCTCATCAGAGGGCACATACACTTTTTTATGCATAACAAGGCAACAAACAATATTAAAGTTAACTCTTAAAAACTGTATTAATTTAAAACCAGTTGCCAAAATCAACAGGATTGCTTATTCTATGCCGTGGTTAATACTTGCGTTTTGGGTCTAGACCACAACTAAAGGTTTTTGTGCTTTCTACTGCTATGCTCTTGCTTTTTTTGTGGGGGGGTTTCCATTGCAGCAGTGACCGTGATAATTAAACACACTTGCATGGAGTCAGACCGAGATTAGATTCAGGGTACACACATTTGCTTTTATTGCGGAGGGGAAAATCAGGTTGCATTTGTTGCAACGGGCGCTTTTGTCTTGTGTCGCAGTCTTTGTTAAAAAGTCTCAGTTTGGACAACAATATGCGCAGCTGGCGCTGTGTACGGCGCACGTGCACAGTGCGAAACAAAAGCAGGGCTGTACCAGAGTGAGTACGGCAACCAAGGAGGCTCAATAAACGCGATAACAAAGCTGGCAGCTCTAGAGGATGCTTTCATGCACTTCATTGTTCTGTGGCTGAATGCAGCCCCGTGCAGTCATCCCCACTCTGTTGATGAGCACTCAGTAAGTCTTTTGCTTTTGTTATATACTGAGACCTTTTTTCCTTGGCTACAATATGCAATTTTCCGGTCACTTATTCGTCCCTCCTTACGCTTAAAGATTTTAATATGCCCCCCCCCCCCCCTTTTTTTTTTTTTTAATCCATGAACATGGTGTAAACAGAGAGGTGGAGGAGTTCAGCAATCTGTGTGCTTGAATATTCAGTGTCTTTATGGTTCCCTGTGTTAGAATAGCGCTGCTTTTGACTACGCGGTCGCACCACTCCGACTTGAGTCTTTGTTTGGTTTCCCGTATTGTTCATGCCATCTGCTTCTGCTGTGCCTTTGACCAAAAGCCTCTTACACACTTGACTCCTATTGACAGTTGACAGCCAGTGGGACTGACTCATAATCAATCACTACATGCTGCAAAGATGACGAAAAATCAATACTTCTCTGCTTTTGTAGGGCAGTGGTCGAGAAGTACCTGCTGGAAAAATCCCGGTTGGTTTCCAGAGAAAAAAATGAAAGGTAAAGATGCCTTTTTTTCATCCTGTAAATCCTACATAATGTATCTAAAACATATTACGAGTATAATGCTAAGTATTTTCCATGGACTATTTTTTAGCTGTCTTCTGAATCAGTGATGAGCTAATTATAGTGAACATGTTTGTGGTATGTGTGGAAAACAACTGGTGGGTGCAATATCAACACAGCTGGTTCAATTGGAGTGTGAACATGATTATCGCACCCAGTTTCACCATTTTTGTTTTGCACAGAAATTACCATGTGTTTTATTACCTGCTGGTGGGGGCGTCCAAGGAGGAACGCAAGGAGTACAAGCTCCTGCAGCCGGAGAACTACAACTACCTCAAGCAGGTGAGTACTGGTTAAAAGAGGCTTTACAGTTATTAACAGTAATGAGCTGTATACTGAAATGAAATGATACTGTATTTTAATGTGTTTAGTATTAGCAATTAGACATGACGACGAATAGTGCTAGAGAATCATTCAGTGGATACATGTTAGGGTGTGATTGTGTGATTTGGATCGGGTCACATAAGATTATAATTTAAAAAAAAAACTTGTATGAGTGTAGACATGAAAAGATGAATGATTATCTTGTAACCAGAGGCAGCATTGATGCATCTTTATGATATTCATAAATAACATGTTATGTTGTATAAAGCATCAAAAACATTTTTGAAGAAAAATAATAATAATAAGGAAAACCTCGGATTTGTAATCAGGAAGGGTTCTCAGAAATCTGGAACTTGGGATTGCAAGGGTAAAGTTTGCTTCCTGTTAAGATGGTCTGGGTGCTTGTTGCAATCACTCAATCCAGCAGTATTCCTTCAGAGGAAAGGGGATTTTCTTAATAATCTGGCAGAATTGGAAGACTGTATATGGCCTGACCTCTGAACCAGAGCCATCTACTACTAATCAGTATGTCTAAATTCAAGTTTTTAAACTGTTGTTGCGTTTTCAACTGATGAGCCAACCTTCATATATCCATCCAGCTTTTCTATTCCTACTCTCAAATTGAATAATGTGAGCATCGTCTTTTCCATGGAAAATGAAAAGCTACGGTGAACCAAGGTAGAATGTGAAATATTATTCTCTCATTTACAACAGCAAAACTTTACCATAGAGGATGCAGATGACCTTCGACACGACTTTGAGCGCCTGCAGCAGGCCATGGAGATGGTGGGCTTCCTGCCTGCCACCAAGATACAGTGAGTATATAGATCTTGTCCTGAAAAGATTTTATTCTGCTTACCACAAAAAAAAAAGGAAGGAAAGACCTTTTCATATTTAGCATGGCTCTACACAATAAATATATATAACCGAAAAAGGTCCATGTTTTTCATTTGTAAATAGCGTTATTGTGGTAAGTAAAATTAAACATTATTGGTTGTTACCTAGACTGAGATATGCTTACAGGAGGAGTCAGATTGTTAGTTTAGATTTCTTATCTAAACCATGGAATGATTTGTGCAGGCCAGAAAGTGTAAATTTGTCTGAAAATAGAATCCAGCCTGGTTGTAAAATGACCCACCATTCAGTGAATACCCAGTGCACTACTTCCAAACAAATCTAGTGAACTTAGTTTGTAATCGCTGTTTGAAACCTGTAACAAGTACAAACGGAAGACTCCGCGTTCTGGTACATGATTGTTTCTAGAGTACAGGAAGTCCTGCTGTGTCCTCAACCACATCAGCAAGACTTGGTGACATCCCTGGAGACTCGGCGGGTTTAAGGTGCAGCCTTATTAGTGTCATTAACATTGCTGGTCCAGTCACATAGTAGAACAGCAAATTTTGGGCTTTAGGTAGATGTTGATTTGGTGGAAAATTCCATCAAGCGTATTTTATCTTAGCCTTCCATTAGAAGTAAACAAATAACTGTGGAGATGAGCAGGATTGAGTCACTCCTTATACAGCTTGTTGCTCACAACCTGCACATGCTGATTCATAGTTTGTTTGCTAAAGAGGAAGTACATGTCTGAGCCGGAGCACTTTATTTTGGAAATTAAATATTTAACAGCATGGTTTAAGGAAGGCGTCATTGTTTCAAATGTAACTGTATATTACTGTATATTGTAACTGTATATTACTGTTTTCTCTGATTTATATCTTTTCTCGATTTTATCATCTTTTTTCACAACGATAAGAATTTTTTAGTTCAATCTGAAAACCCCCTGCTACCCCTTTATAGAGTCCTTTAGTTCCTGCTCTCACGTACATTATTAGGAGCTAAAAATGTGTTCATTTATTAGGATTATCATTTAATTTTTTAACTGTACTGCCTTGTTAAGTTAATACAACAAAACAGCAGCTCGTTATTTTACAGAGAACTAGCAAAGGGTTTGGCGACGATGTCAATTTTAGGTAACTTTTTGCTCCTACTTTAACAAAATGCTTAACAAGAGACTAACATAATTACAAACCTGCTTACTTGCCATACAGCCAAATTAACTGCTACACGCTTTTTACTTTTGATCTAGGTTTTTAGTTTGCGAGGTGTCTGCCATACAGTCCGTTTTCAGTTAGAGCAGATTCGAAAACATAATCGCATTGTGGTCTAATTCTGTTTAATGATCCTTTCAGGATATTCTCAGTGCTGTCGGCGATTTTGTACCTGGGCAATGTCACTTACAACAAGAAAGCCACAGGCAGGGATGAGGGACTGGAAGTAGGTCCACCTGAGGTGCTTTCTGAACTCTCAGAACTTCTCAAGGTATAAATATTGTTGCATCCATGAAGGAACAATATATATATTTTTTTTGGTTTAACGTAATCCAGTAGTTAGTGTAAGACTGAGTACATTTTGAAAAGTGTCTGTGTGATTTGCAGGTTAAAGAAGAGCTGCTAGTGGAGGCGCTCACAAAGAGGAAAACAGTTACCGTCAACGATAAGCTAATCCTTCCCTACAGCCACAGCGAGGTACGGAGGCCGTATCTTCAATAGAATGCCTCATTGAAATGTGGTCGTCCGAGATAATAAGCACTAAGTGTTCCATTTGTTAGCTAATAGCTTTTTTGTGAGTGTGCAGAGGCTATTAATAGACTTCACTCCCATTAGTGTCCCCCGTTCCGCAAGAAAACAAAACCCAATTACATCATCTTGTGACGTCACTAAAATGCCTTGTGTAAGATCTCTGAAGTAAACTGGTTGACTTTGAAAGCCTTCACAGATTAAAGTCGACCTCTTTTTTTTTTTCTTCTTTTCCTCAGGCGATCACAGCACGGGACTCCATGGCAAAATCTTTGTACAGTGCCCTCTTTGACTGGATTGTCCTGCGTATTAATCATGCGCTGCTCAATAAGAAGGACATGGAGGAATCTGTTCCTGTGAGGAATTTTTACGCTTCTCCATCAACCCAAAAGTGTTTCACATTATTCTTGTATGCCCTGACCTTTTGTTAGTTTAAGTGGGGTAAATGACTATAAATAGTGCTCTCAGTAACTATAATAATGTTTTGGGTGCAATAAGCGTTGTGTGGGGGTTTTATTTAATTATTTTGTCCACTCAAAGACGCAACAGCTGCATTATTGTCTGTCAACTATGTCATTATTATTGGAGCTTAAGGTGTAATAACGGGGGAATGAGTGTAAATGCTTAAGGCTGGAGAATGAGCAGCCCCACCTTTTGGCATTTTGCCTCTAACAAGGCATTGCTTTGCTTCCCTTCCCCTCCTGCTGGAAATGTATGAACCATTGAAAACTATTAATGTAATTTGCATTAAATAAAGCACATTGCACATGAAATATAGTCTAAATAAATAAAGAATAGGGACACTTGTCCCAACTTTTGTTAAGAAGTACTACTAGGAATTTGTATCGAAGTAGCAGGATTTACCACATAGTATGGTTGTAAATATTAATGAAAATAATGGTGATTTTTACAAATAAAAGTAGTACAATTGCTGCTGCTAATAATAATAAGTAGAATGAAACTAATAATAGTCAATTTCTCAACCTACATTAATCATTCTTTCAGCCAGAAGGCATTAGAGGCTTTCGAAGGCTTTCGAGCGCTTGCTAATTTGTCTTATTCCCCTCCTGTATCTATTCTCTTCAGTGTTTGTCCATAGGCGTGCTGGACATTTTTGGCTTTGAAGACTTTAAGACCAACAGCTTTGAGCAGTTCTGCATCAACTACGCTAATGAACAGCTACAATATTATTTTAACCACCACATCTTCACGCTGGAGCAGGTCAGAACACGCATCTAGCTGTAACACCAAAACTCTTGGGTCGTTTTTGCTTTCTGTATTGCTTGTTGTTAATTGTTGTTCCATGTATAGCAAGTCTGGTGTATATATGTGTGTAGTTATTTTTATAGCGTTTGTCATGTGCAGGAGGAGTATCAGGCCGAGGGAATCACATGGCACAACATTGACTACACGGATAACGTTGGCTGCATTCACCTTATCAGCAAGAAACCCACTGGACTCCTTTATTTACTAGATGAGGAGAGCAAGTAAGACAAATATGAATGAATAAAACAATACAAGTCTGGGCACAAAACTTGTCCCAGGCGCAGGGGCTTCTGATTTGTTCACACAGGTTATTAACCTTTACAGCATGCAGCCTGTTCTATAAACTGTACGTTTAAGTTATGTTGCATGATCCTTACTCTAGAATTAAATATTTTTTCACTTCTTTTTTTTTTTTTTTTTTTGTTGTGTTCATTGCTTTTGTTTCTGCAGTTTTCCCCATGCCACAGATATAACCTTGCTGGCCAAATTTAAGCAGCAGCATGAGAAAAACCCCTACTTTGTGGCAACACCTGTAATGGAACCAGCCTTCGTCATCCGCCATTTTGCTGGAAAAGTCAAATACCAAATCAAGGTAACATGCTGTGTAACAGATAACGTTTGGTCAGAAGGAGTTGATTAGTTTTGTCTAACAGCAGCTTTTTGTTTTTTGACATGCCACAACATTCATTGTAGCTGAAAATGAATAAAAATGGTCATTTATAATTAAATAAATAAAAACTATGAAATTCTGGTAGTAACACTAACTTATTGATTATTTTCCTTCATCATGTCACCATATGTTATTTATTAGAAATAATTTTCCATCAGTTGTGTTTATCTCCTTGCTTCCCCCTGGCATGTTTAACCACTTTCTACCTTTGAATCCTGGTAGGATTTCCGGGAGAAGAACACAGACCACATGCGACCGGACATCGTGGCCTTGTTGCGTAGTAGCGATCGAGCATTTGTGCGCCAGCTCATTGGTATGGACCCAGTGGCTATGTTCCGCTGGGGCATCCTCCGTGCTGCCATTCGTGCCCTTGCTGCCTTCAATGAAGCTGGACGCCGCTGGGCTGCTAAAACCTCTGGTGTGTTTTGTTTAGCTGTTTAGGATCAGAAGCAGATTATTGTGGAAATTTGCCATTTATTTTTAGTCTGCACATGAAAGCGTGTGGTGTGTGACGCACGTCTGGATTTAAGACGATTAAAAGCACACTGAAAACAAAATAAACAAAGGATGTATTGTTTTAGTCAGGAATTTGGTGGTTCTTGAAATGATTTCAGTGGAAATTAGTTGTTTCTGTGCATGTGGTATACATTTGTGTCTGTGTTCTCACACGTGTGTCTCAACACAGGTGTGGTGAGGCCGGTTTCAAGAGTTCCACTTGGGGAGCTGCAGAGATCCAACACACCCATCGAGAGGATGTATCGGTAAGGCTTAAGTTAATCTATGGCTATTGGGGAGAGAAAGAGAAAGCAGGAAGTGCCGTGAGGAACTTGATCTCTTCCTGTCCTTTGCTTTTGTGTGGGGGAGGTCATGTGACCTGTCTCGCCTCCCAGAGGCGAGGCACACTACTCAGGTTCTCACAAGTCTAATCCATCATGGTTCACCACTCGTGTATATACTTTCCATTAATAAGACAATATGTATGGTTTACTGCCTTCAGCATATGTGTGCCTGTCCTATTGGTTCCTATGTGTGACCTCTTTTTTCCTCATAACTAAGGGTAAGAAACTTTCGTTACAGATCTGCTTCCCTGGGTAGAGTCTGTGACAAGTGATTTGTGTGCTATTTCTCCTTTACAGCCGTGCCTCTATGCTCGATTTCTCGTTTGATCTGTCCGAGGAGCGCCCCCTTGAGGCTTTTGAGGACATCTTTACTAGTTTTGAGAATAAAAAGTAAGTTGTGGAGAGGCACAGCTGGGTGGGGGGGGTGTCTGGCAGGAGGAACTGGCTGCAGTGGGCTGGACTGGTACGTGGAGATTATGAGCTCATGCTGTAAAAAGTGTGCTATTTGAGCTAATCTTATTCAATGAAACTTAATTCTTTTTCATTACAGACACACCAAATATACTCTGCTGAATGAATAATGGTGAAGAATACTTTGCCCGAATAAGGCTCGCTGTTTTTGTGGTTATTGATGGCTTGTGCAAACAGCTAGAGCTCATGGCCAGAGAAACTCCGCATCATGCCAGAGCACAAAATAACAGTGAAACTGGTTTTATAGCTTTAAGAGGCGTGCACAATGCAGCTGTTAATCATAAGTGCTAGAATATATATCTCCTATCCTTTCAATAGTTTTCTTCTTGCTTTGCACACAAATAGGCAGTTAATCCTTTTCACACCTTAAGGTGCTGTTGTAGGAAAGCGTGCGCTGTAGTAAATCAGCTACTGCAGCCACCCCAACATTTATTTCCCTACAGCATGCCCTTGATTGCATCATTCCTTTTATACCACATTGGTTTAGAGACTATTGCATTGATGGTTTAGAGACTTGCATTGATGATATATGCATCTGCAGTTCCATGTAGTGTTGTGTAACATTTGTACAACAAACTTGTTCCTGTTACAGCACCTATAAACAGTCGTTCTCTTGCACTCTGTTAATATGCAAGCCAGCGTCACAGTGTAGGCTGTTGATTAGTAAACTGAATCCATGATATGTATGGAATTGCACATTTTATTAGGAGTTATTAATATCATTAGTGGAGCTAAAAGCTAAGCTAGTTGTTTATCAACGGGATTACTTAAAACCTCCTCTGCCAGCACATCCTGTTTGACCCCCTGAGCTGTGTGGTAGGTTTCAGTGCATGGACCACATCGAGGCAAGCAATGAGCACCAGTATCATAAGCGTTTCTCCTGCATGGACTTCGTCACATCACCCTTCTTCCCCCGCACTCACATAAAACATTGTTTTCAGACAGCACTACCCTGCTCCTGATCGAGAGGCCTGAGCTGCAGATGAAGGCCACATGCAAGCAGGGCACGGTGGCAAGCCTTCAGGCTTCCATTGTGGTTGTGATCCGAATTCAAGCTGCCTGTGGTTCACCATCTGCTGCCGTGTGTGTGTGTGTGTGTGTGAGACTTTGTTGCCCTTTGGTGGAGGAATCTTTCCTTTCCAGAAGTACATAATTGACTGTTGGGTTCCTGTCCTTTTTTCCACATCCTACCCCATTCCTTCTCTACCTTCCCCGCTCTTAATGTGAATCAGTGACATGCACGCCCAAATTATCAACTCCATTAAGGACTTGCAGTTGGATGGTGAGGACCCACGTAAACTGCTGCAGTCTTGGGGTCGTCTGCGCTTCCCACGCCACCCTCTACAGTGAGTCGGTCTGGAACCGTTGACCTCTGACCCCAGCCTGCTGTCCCCAGCGTCATACCCTGTAGAATGGTTGAATGGCGTTCTTTTCATGGCTAAGCTTGGAGATCACTTTTGTGGTGAAATTCCGATTTGTAGCAAATGCTCCTGGACTCGTGCTGCTTTAATAGACCCCTTAACATGTTCGGCACTAATTTGCACCTGGCTGTTCCAGGTAAAGGAATGCAGTGTTTTATTAGCCTTGACACGAAGCTTTTTATTAGGCTTTCCTGAATTGTTTTTGCCTGCCGTGCTTGTTTGTTCTAATTTACAAATACAGCACTTATAAATGTGATTTCACCGCTAGGCTCAGTTGCTAACCTGTGCATGATCTAGCTTAATCTATCTTAAACCTGTTATATAATAAACCAGCGATTTTATCAGGGAACTGTAACATAAATTGCCGACACCCTTCGCTGCCGAGTTCAATTGAATTTGTTCTTAGCATTTTATTTCAACCACAGCTTTTCTATTAATGAATATTCACCCATGTGTGAGTACATTGAGTTTTGAACAGGTTTTGGTTATTAGTGGTTATGATGCATGTAGTGCGTACATTAAGGTTATGGAGGTTAGCTTAATGGACTCACAGTCGCAAAATCCTCCATAACTGTGCAATGGGATTCAAGAGAGGACAATGAACATGAGCGTTTGAGTACGGTAGTTATTTTCACTCTCAGTGGAAAGTTACTTCATTCTGTTTTTTGGTATCATTTTATTAGTGTCATTCAAATTTTCAACTGACCTCAATACCAACCGAACTGTTGCCTAAGAATACATTAATTAATAGTAAATTGTATTAATATTTTAATAGTAATTTGTAAAACCCCTGCTAGCCAAAATATCTAAACATGAACATAAATTCTAATTTACTAAAGGATCTGTTCTCATTTGTCTTTAAGATAAACTAGATCAGTCATCTTTTCATTCTCATCTTTGTCACTGCTTCAGTTCCACTCGCCAGTGCACGACTCACAATAACCTACTAACCCCATGGTTCTATCCTACCCACGCTTAACCTTGCTGTTTGTCCTTTACAGAAAGCACAAAAACCCCAAGCACAAGCAGTTGATTCCAAAGGTAAAGTCATGTCACCTAGCAATAACAACTTTCTATTTAGTCAATTGAAGGCGAATTTATTTTGTGTGAATGTTTTGGCTTTGTGCCTGTTCTTCTAACCACTTCTTTGTTTTGCAGAACCTACTGGACTCGCGCTCACTGAAATTTATCGTTGGTCTTCATGACTGCACTACCAAGTCTCTGCTTCACCTGCACAAGAAGAAGAAGCCACCGAGTATCAGCGCTCAGTTTCAGGTATGACTTCTCCCATGGATCTATAAGAAGACAGTCTGACTAGATGTCGTAATCATGGCTAGTTAGGTGTTAGCATTATTTCTTGTAGATACTCCTGCGCACTTCTTGGAGAACTAATCAAATATTTTTTGTGGATGTGTAGGCTCCCTCAAATCCGTCTCGCAATCAAATACAGAGCCTATAATGAGATTAGGTCTCTCTGGGGACAAAACAATCCCTTTAAGGCAGGGGTGTCAAACTAATTTTAGCTCAGGGGCCACATGAAGGAAAATCTATTCCCAAGTGGGCCGGACCGGTTCTTTTATTGAAAGATTGCAGCTCATTTTTAACGTCACAAAAGCATATCGCGGGCCGGATTAAACCCGTTTGCGGGCCTGATCTGGCCCCCGGGCCGTACGTTTGACACCCCTGCTTTTTAAGCCATCTTTGTTCTTCTCTATGCTGAAGATCGTTGTCATTGCTGCAGAATAATTGTGCTAGTCTATTACTGTTTTGCCATGTTGCATTTTGTAAATTTATTTAAAAATAAATAAATGTACATATTTTTGAACACACTTGAATTTTATAGCATTTCTTCATGTCTGCCTAAAAACAGAACTGGTCAATAAGACTTACGGGTTTTTTCTTTAGACTTCTCTCAGTAAGCTGCTGGAAACTTTGGCGAAGGCTGAACCTTTTTTCATCCGCTGTCTCCGCTCGAATGCTGAAAAGGTGCTGCATATCATCTTTTTTTTTTTATTTTTTTACACACTCTAAAGATTATTCTAGACATCTGGATATACACACAGGGTAGATGCAGTCAGCACTAAATATGATTTTGTGCATCATCTAAGTTAACATTTTGTGTCGCCATTGCTCGGGTACTAAAATACCGTTTTGTGGCTTAGATTAGAAGCTCACCTCGACAAAACCCTATGCTTGATTTATTTCATGTAGTCAAGTTAAAGCTGAACTTCTGTGTGCTCGCACCAAGTTTTAACTTTACTATGCGGAGTATCGTCCTGGAATTTGCCATAAAGAAAATGTAATCACGTTAAACGTGTGTTTGTGTGCAAGCAGAAAGAGATGTATTTTGATGAGGCACTGATCCTGCAGCAGCTGCGTTACACAGGCATGCTGGAGACAGTGCGCATCAGAAGGTCAGGATACGGCGCCAAATACACCTTCCAGGTAGACTCAAACCTACTCAGTCATTTTATTGCTTTTATTATGATGTAATTAGAATTTTTGTGTAAGCATGGAAATTTTATTTTAACTTGTGTTTGTTAGAAGTATATACTCTATAGTAATATACGACTACTACTAATAATAATCATATTCTGGCCACAGGAATTCATAGAGCAATTCCGTGTTTTGCTGCCAAAAAATGCATCTTCTCCAGAAGAAATCTCAACTCTGTTTAAGAAACATGACCTTGACCCCAAGATGTACCAGATTGGCAAAACTAAGGTTCGTCTTCCATGACTTCAGAAACCAGGCAATGGTTGGTTGGTTGGTGGGGTGGGGTGGGGGGGGGAGTTCACCAGGAAACTGTTGACTGAAGACTATAAAATATTGAGTATAATAGTGAAAACGACTTTGCTTACACTGTGGTGTTCTACACTGCAAAGCTGGGCGATTATAACAATACATCGATATTGTGATATGTTGCAACATTCAATTATTTGTAGTACTAAGCAGTTTTTCATACAGAGATGCTACACATATATGCTAAGAGTATTGTATGTCATGTATTGTAGATACATGTTTGCTACGTTATCAGCCCATAATGGATTTTCACTGAGCTACTGCTTTTTTAATCGTCTAGGTGTATCTTAAAGAGCCAGAAAGACAAAAGCTGCAGGACCTTCTCCACAAAGACGTCATGCGTAAAATCGTTTTCCTGCAGAGCTGGTTCCGAGCTAAAATCCAGAGGAGGGAATTCCTTAAGTTAAGACCAGCAGCCATTGTTCTACAGGTAAATTCACCACAATAGTGCAGAGTGTATATTGCAACATAACGTTTGTACTTGGGCATAAGTGTTAATATTTAAATGTAGCGCAAATGGCGTGACTGCTGCAAGAGGCGCTATCGAGCAGCAACTTTGATTCAGGCAGCATGGAGAGGATACAAACAGAGAGCTCACTACCAGAACCGACGAGCCTCTGTAACCAAAATCCAGGCTCTGGTCCGAGGCCATTCTGCTCGAAGAAGGTGAAATGACCAAGATAATGTTTACATTGAATGCACCTGGTTATATTGTTTGAATTGAATTCGAATGTGTTTTCGTAGGTACAATTCTCTAAAAGACGAGATGAGAAAGAGAGAGGAGGAAGAAGCTCAACAGAGGAAAGAGGAGGAGGAGGAAGAGGCAGCCAGGCGAGCACAGGATGCAGCGGAGGTCGCCCGAAAAGCACAAGAGGCCGAGGAGGCAGCAAGAAGAGAGAGAGAGGCAGCTGAGGCTGCCAGGAGGGCACAAGAGGAAGCAAAGAGACAAAGAGAGACTGAAGAGGCAGCAAGAAAAGCGAGGGAGGCAGAGGAGAAGGCAAAAAAACTCTCTGAACAGAAAGCAAAGACAGACAGACCCGAGCTGCAACTTAAACAGTCGGTCATAGAAATGGACAGAAAGAGTGATGGCAGCGTTTTGGCCCAAAATGTGGTGGAAAAAGGAAGTCAGCAGGCTGAGGCAGGTCCTCAGCAAAACGCAGAGCCCCAGAATAGTCAAGTAATGCAAAAAAGGAGTTTGGATGTTTTACAATCGCACAACGAGGACATAAAAACTCTCCAAAAAACTAAGGAGAATTCTAATATTTCATCACCAATAAAAATTGACCAGAATCCAATCAATGCTGCCACTTCAATTAGTTGTACTACCCTTTCTAAAACTTCCCCCAGTGTATCTGCAGAAGAGAATGTAAAAAGCCTTCAAACTGGCAGCCTGACAACCAACAAACAAACCATTCATCCTGATCCAGGCCGGTGCAGAGCGCCACCAATGGGGAAACTTCCTGCGTCCCGAAGTCAGGAAAAGAGAGAGCTGAGGAGGCAGCGGGGTTTAGAGCACAGCCAGAGGGAAAGCGTCCGTGCAGCGGCAGCAGGCAAAGATGAGAGCTGCAAAGAACTCGACCAGTACACATTCATATCCCAGAAAAGTGAGAAGACTAAGAAAGAAGCTGAAGATAAAGAAAAGGTAAAGGACAAAGCAGTGAGCAGTCAAATTAGACCCTCGACTTTATCCCTGGATATGCCAGCATCTAATGAGCCCAAACACATTCCAAAGAGCAAGGATGTGCCGTGTCGGGAAAAGAGCAACACCCAGCCAGAGAGCGTGTTAAAAGAGCCCAGACACCAGGAGGAACAGAAAAGCAACATGTTGAAGTATGGCTAATTACAAAGTGCATTTTTCTTCTGTTCCTCAAACCTTATATTCATGCTATAAAGCCCAAATAATACTTTGACTCAGAGCCACAATTTAGGCAACATTTAAACTGAGCTTTTATAAATGTGCTAAATGTGAAGCTTATAAAGTTACATCTTAAAAAAATAATAATAATAAAATAGCTTGAATGATTCCACAAATCCAACCCTAAGCTAAAGATCTTAATGTGGCATTAAAAATGTTTTTCTTTTGTTTGTTTTTTTGTTTTTTACAGGACTTCCCGGTCATTAGATGACTTTTCAGAGTTTAAGACTTCTGAAGTCGCAACAGGTTTGCAGGTAGTGTGTGCACTAGAGCTTCCATTTCTTCCCTTATTAAAGAAACATGAAACTTATTAACTCGATAGTGGCTATGTGCATAGTCATAAGTGTCCCTAAATAAAATCTAAATCATTTTATTTAATAAAGAACAAGAATGTGTGGTTTGCATACTAAATAGATATTTAAAAAGGAATGTTTGTTTGTTTTGTGTTGAAAATGCTTGACACTAATGAGTCCTTGACAGTAGTGTTCTAATTGGCAGCCTATTAATGTTATTAACATAGTGTAGCTTTTGAATGTGCAGAGAATATAATCATAATGGTGGTGGCGCTAACAGATTTTTGAACTCTAAATCAGCTCTGCCTTTCCTTGTCACATCACACATCCTAAAATAACTCTTAGTGCTTGAAATATTTTCTGTGACCCTTTACAGCCCATGCCTCGTGTTGTGGACGGTTCACACGGAGCAAGATCGAGCAGTGTGAAAAGGTCATCGCAGGACGATAGCCCTCACACCCATCCTCAGACGCCTGAAAGGTATGACCAAAGAATCAGTTTCTTTAACAAAACTCGCTGTAACAGTACAGTTGTTGGAAATTTGCTGCTGTTTTACTTGATCAAGTTCTAGCGTTATTCGTCTTGCAAAAAAAAAAAGAAAAAAAGCAAATAGTTCACTTCTTAGCTGTTGTTGTGTGAGCAGTTGTTGCTGTCAAACTCTTATCACACAGGGAACCTGAGTCATCTGGCTCATGTGAAAATACAGGCCCTACTGCAGCTCATCTGACCTGCTCATGAGTCCTACAGGAATTACACTCCCTTATATAGCTGTTATTGGGACATGAAGATTCCTCCAATTCCTCACATCAAGTCCTTGGAATTAACATGCGTGTTTATAATGTTTGATACCTCAACAGAGATTTAGGCCTGGTTCCATTATGTTTTCTTTTAAAAATGTAACTATTAAATAATAACTCCACGAAAAGAAAATGCTTCACTTTTTATAGCAGTTATTAATAATGCAAAACTGGCATCTTACCATATCACTGTGAAGCGGCAAAGCATTAACTATGATGCATTTATGAGGAGTGTGTTTTATTTATTTATTTATTTAAAAGATTTATTTTGGGGCTTTTTATGCCTTTATGGACAGGACGGTGAAATGAAGTGGGTGAGAGAGAGTGGGGGAAGGGTTCGGGAAATGACCACGGGCCGGAATCCAACCCGGATCGCCCACAACACAACAGCGCTGTGTATATGTCGACGCGAGCGCGCTACCGCTGCGCCACTCCGCCGGCTGGAGTGTTGTGCTTTATTGCTGCTGTCACATGTTCTCTGTGCTGTTTGCGTTCTAGGTCAACAGGCTTTTTCAGGAAGATTCTGAAGAAACGTCCTCATAAAGAGGCTCAAACTCCAGAAGATGGAGACTTGACAATGGCCGCTGCTTTGATTGAAAAAGAAAGCACCCACTGTAACTTATTTTTATTTATTTATTTTTGTTAGGGATGAAATATTATAAATAAATGATTTCAACTGTACTTTAACGTTTATCTGTCACGAAGATGGCAAAAAGTTTCACCTTATGAAACATACGTTTTGTTTTTCTTTCTGTCTTATGACCACAGCTAGCACATGTTTGCGCACACCTCATTCAGAGCCTCCCAGCGGGCGTGTTAGTCGAAACCCCACTATTAAGATCAGTCGTGCCACACGGGTCACTGAGCAATGGAACGCCTCGCTGGACCGGGAGATCACCAATGCTAATGAGCTTCAGCATCTTGACGAGTTTCTGGGAAATCAGGTGTTGTAATCAATATGAAACAACCTGCATCAAAGAAAGATGCGAAGTTGCACAAAAAGTATTGCGCTGAATGCTTGCTTATTTATATATTCATATATATGTAATTCTGTGTGGTTTAGGTGAATGACCTGCGCTCGAGAGGGAAGCAACTGTCAGCGACCGAGAACATTTTTATCACAGCCACCATGCAATTCAGAGAGAACATTAAAAGCATGTACTCACTTTCAGTAAGTGTAAAACCGCATTTTAACCTTTTTAATAAGTTTACTCCTGGTGACTAAATACTGATACGAGTTTTAACATCACACTGTTCTCCCCTTTCCCCTGCAGAAGCCTCATATTGGATATAAGGGGCTGATGAGAAGCTACCAGAACAAGGTTCTCAGTTTAGCCGGGGAGCAGCAGAAGGGTGAGGTGCAGCTTGTTGTCAATTTGTTCCAGTCTGTGCTGGACGGCTTTATCAGAGGAGAGATCAAAAGAGAGGAGGCTGAACCTGTAAAGGTAATAGCAGACAACTAGCCATTAACTGTGCATGACAGCTGGCAGATGTTCAGCCAATATAGAGTTTGCTGCGTAACGGTTTTTGTTGAGTTTCTTTTTGTATTAATGCAAGTAAAAACAATGAGAGCAGCTTTCACGATTTCTTTCTTTTTCAGCCTCCAAAAGGTCGTAAAAAGAGGAGGAAAAAGGATAAGAGCGTAAGTACAGTTACACGCAATTACATCACAAGTTCACAATCCAGTCTAAACCCTATCCTAATAAGGATGTAACCGTAGTCCTATACCTCATGCTATTTGTGTTTAGATGGAGAGTCCACTAGACCATGTGTTCAGCAACTTCCAGGTGAACATAATGCAGTCATGTGACCAGTGTTCTTCCTATATCTGGGGCATGGAGAAAGCCTATATGTGCAGCTGTGAGTGTGCTTTATTAGCGAGTATTATCTTAACTGTAGCATTTCTGATTTCCTATCCGAATCATATTTTCTTGGGGACACGGTCTAAAAGGCTTTTGTGTGTCTTTTTTAGATTGCAAGCTGGTTTGCCACAAGAAATGTCTGTCCAAAATAGTCACAGATTGTAACTCTTTCTGCTCAAAAAAGGTATGATTTACAGTTTTACCACACTGACTCGCATTCGTTATCAGTTAAAAATATGATTGAGAATTAGATTTCCAGAAAATAGCATTGTTAGCATTAACTATGTAATTCATTCATATGGAAGTCCCTATGCCTTTTTTTTTCCTCTTTTACTAGCTTGATTTACTAGAAGTTACTTGTTTTGAATATTCCAAAATTAAGTTAAGTGTAACTATAGACTGATAAAATGTCTGAAATCTCTTTTAAATAAAATGGGCAAAATTCTGTGATAGGACAAATAAAAACGCAGAATGCTTTAGAAAAATAATACAATTTGAGAGAACATGAACTCTGCTTCAGCACACCTCCTTTTAGACAGTGTTTTTCCTGCCATGTTCTTTATTGTTCTCGCCCATCTCTCTTCTCGGCTGGTCCAGAGCGACGAGGACTCCAGTGCTCAGCACTTTGCTGTGCGTGTATGCCGCCTGGTTACTGACAAGATCCCAGTCCCTATAGTTCTGGAGTTGATGTTAGAACATGTGGAGATGAACGGCCTCTATACAGAGGGCATCTACAGGAAGTCGGGCTCAGCTAACCGCATGAAGGAGCTGCGGCAACTTCTGGAAGCTGGTAAAACTATAAGCAACACGGTGTGACTAGACTAACTAACTATAGTCTAACTGTATCTCATTACCATAATACAGGGGTTTTTTTTTAAATGCTTTATTTTCTTATTCCCCACCGTCCTCTGAGAACGGTTAATAGTGTGCAATTTGCTCAGCTGCTCAGAATTCCAAATATTCATAACAAAATTTCATGTTTGTGTGTGAGGTATTGATACTGCTGTAAGTATAACCGTCTGTGTTTGCAGATCCTAATGCAGTGTGTTTGGAGGACTACCCCATCCACACCGTCACCGGTTTGGTGAAACAGTGGCTGCGAGAGCTCCCTGAACCCCTAATGACATTTAATCACTACAACGATTTCCTCCATGCAGTCGGTCAGTTTTAAAGCACTTTTACACTCTTTGTCCCCAATTCGCTTTTTTGTACTTGTTCGACACACCCGAGGCAAGTAACTAAAGGCTTGTTAAACATATATTATGTGTTGATGATCGGTAGATACATAAATGTCAGTTTTGTGATTTTACGATCTGCCGGACACGATGAGATAATATGAAATGTTGTCGTAGAGCTGCTAAAACGTGCTTCATGAACTGTTGTAAATTTTGCAACTCTTTTTGTCAGAGTTACCTGAAAAACAGGAACAGCTTCAGGCCATCTACAGGATTATAGAGGAGCTCCCTACAGCTCACTTCCAGATTCTGGAGAGACTCATTTTCCACCTAGTAAGGTATGCACTCCAGCATTTTAAATGGGTTTTTTTTTTTTTAAGATTCTTTTTTTCAAGGATTCAACCAATAGTGTTAATTAGATCAAGCTGATTTATTTGTGTACTCGTATTGTCTATAGTTTTAATTGGGGTTGTGCACATGTTGTAGTGTTTATAAAGATTTTGTAATTCAAGAATGTTTTAAGCAATTCCTTCAGATGTAAATGTACCCCTAACTTAGGATTTAGGAACCATTTAAAGACTCACTAAAAAGAAATCCTCAGTATGTAAATACATTTTCAGTTAAATTACGGCGAATAACTAAAGATTAGCATCAGCTATTCCAGAACTAAATACTTGCTCAAGGGCCCAATGCCAGTTGCGAGGCTTGAACCCTGAGCAGTGACCTGGAGCCTTAACGTCCCTATTAATTATTATTCATTATTAATTGAACTGTGCTTGTAGTAATACATTTTTTTTTTATTATTCAGGGTGTCGAGGGAGAAGAAAAGTAACCGGATGACCTCGAACTCTCTGGCCATTGTTTTTGCCCCTTGCATCTTGCGTGGTCCTGACACTGCCGACCCTCTTCTCAGTATGAAAGACGTTGCCAAGACAACCGTGTATGTGTTTGTCTCTGGTTGTCTATATAATTTTGCATGCTGGGGTTTTTTTCTTTTTTTTTTTAAAGGAGCGATTTGAAAGAATGTATGATTAATGTACAGGCGCTTGTGCGTGGAGTGCATGCGTGTGTGTGATGCGACGTGTGTGTTCATTGTGCAGATGAGTAGAGATTCTGGTGTGTGTTGTGCTGCACAGGTGTGTCGAGATGCTGATTAATGAGCAGATGAGGCGGTACATTGAAAGGCTGGAGGAGATTGAGCAGCTGGAGTATGCTGAGACTCTGGCAAAGAATCAGCTCAAGCTAAAAAGAAGCAACACGGTAGGAGCAGAATGGGTATACACACACACACACCTTTTGTCTCAGGGTCTTTTCTTGTTTGGTGTCTTTCTTTCGCAGCTTATGTCTCATTTGTTGCTCAGTCTGTCTTTCTCTGCCGATATGTTTCTCTATTGATTCCCAAGTCTCACTGCCTGTTACTGTCTGTCTTGTCAGTTTTTGTGTCCCTCTTTCAAGTTTCTCTTTAGGTTCCTTTTCTCCGGTCTTAAACTGTGTGTTTAAGTCTTTGTTTCATGTTTCTGTCTCGCTCTGTCTGTCTAGCTCTTGCTCCCTCTCTCTGGTATTTGTGCATAGCGGTGCCTATTGGTCTGTCAGATTGTGACGCGTTCTCTCTGCTTCTGTGTTGGTTTTTGTAGAGCTGGCCTTTACCTCTCAGGTTTACCTCTCCTTATAAAGGAGTAGTGGTATGTATGTTCCAATGCAGTCCTATGTACTTAGCGTGTGTGTGTTTTTGCATGTAGTCGCAGATGCTCACACACGCTATTCCTCATTGCCGCATGTGTGTATGGTATTCTCTTGTATGCGGTTTTGCCATGTGGGTTGTTTTCAAGGCACTGCATGGTTTCTCGTTCCTTCATTCCTGTATAATTTGATTGTGTGTCACATGGCCTTGTTTGTATTCTCCAGTTTTTTTTGTTTAATAGATTAAAAATGAAAGAATAATTGTATTCAAACCTGGACATTTTCCTTTCCTTTTGTTTGCCGTTTACGACTTGACTAATATTCTCCCTTGCATGGGCCATATGCCTTGTGCCATCTATCATTTTCATTTACTAACAAGAATTAAGTAGTCTCTGTGAAAATATACCTCGATTGTTAGAAGAAATAATCTCTCTTCACGCTATCTACTAGCACAGGTGTCACTGACTTTTCCCCCAAAATGTGTGTGTTCCACACAACTGGCCTGAAGTAACTACTGTTCAACTTTCTTACACTAGACCAACATTTTTTTATCAGTTAAAGCAGATCCAAAGCAAAGTGTCGCACGGAATTATATTCATGCTGCATCAGGTGTGGACTCTTCACGTCACAGAGCAGAAACACTGGTCAGATCAGGCTACTACCTTTGATTGAAGTTGGACCCAAATGTTTAGAGTGATTCCGAAATGCTGTCGTTTTTTGGCCTTTGCGTCTAACTAATTTACTCGGAAATGGAGCTTGAAGAGAGATGGAGACGAAGAACTGTAATCTTGTGCATGCACATACTCTCACTGTTCACTTTGTTAGGAACACCTGTATTCCAGCAATTATCTAATCAGCCAATGTGCTGCAGATATTATTAGACTTATTCTGATGTCAAAACTACCTATAGCTTTGACCTGGTAATTATTTGCATGTCCTGCCTTATGATTGTCTGATTAGATAACTGCATGCCTGCATGTACATGTATTTGTAATAAAGTGAGTGGTGAATAATTCAGCTCTACTTTCAGAGCAGCTCGTTTCTGTTAATTGATGTAATACATATTGTGCTGGGTTAAAAATGGTCACACGGCTTTCCTTAATTTATGGTGGTGGTGCGGCAGCTCAATGGTAAGGCTCCGGGTCAGTGATCAGAGGGTCAGGGTTCAAGCCTTCACCAGGCAAGCTACAAACATTGGGTCCTTGAGCAAGGCCCTTATCCTCAGTTACTCACATTTCACTGCATGTGATAAGATCTAAATTTGAAATTCATGGCCCTTTACACAAGCCTTTTTGTAATTGTTGAAACTTAATGATAAATGGGTTTTTCTTTTTGTATATTTACCTTTTTTAAAATTATTATTATTTATTTATTACAGATTGCACAGTAATCATGTGTAAGGGCCCTTTCATAAATGGCTTGTTTGCGTTTGTTGACCAGAGACGTTACATGCTTTTGAAATGATTTCTAGATTGTTTTTGGAAGCAATGCCAAGAAGCTTTTGGGTTGAAGGGTTGAATTAAAATGACTTGGATCCCTACTTTCATGTCACCTTTGAAACGAATATGTAGAGCGAACCACGTTTGCATGTGTGTGGCTTTCTAGGTGAAGGAGAAACCTTCTGACTTATGTGCCGTTCCTGAAAATGACCCCCTTGACTCGGACACGGAAGCAGAGAGGAACTTGGTGGAGCGACTCAAGTCCATCAAACAGGAGAAGTAGGATTAAGACGAGTCTCATGTTCTCTATGCCTGTTCAGTCTCGCTCTTTGTCTCCGTCTGTCTCTTGCATAACACTAACGAATGCAACATTACTCTCTTATAGTGTAATCTACCTCACAGGTTTAGATTTGCATTTACCTTTATTTTGATTAGCCCTGTGTTCTAATCATTTGTGTCACAGAGAGGACCTAGTCTGCAGCTTGCCAGATATGGAGCAGCCAGGTTCAGACCAGGAGAATGTGGACTCTGAGGCTTCGGCAAGTTCAGAGAGTCTTTTAGATGACCGGACCCCTAGTTTGGACTTGGAAGGTCAGTATTAAGGTACAGACGCTTTACCTTTTTTATTCTCTTGATTAGCTTTGTGGTGTGACGAGTCACCGTGTCATTTATGGATGCAGGTGTTGAGAAGCCGCTGCTGATGCCATTAAAGAGAGTGGCAGTGCCGGCTGCCCTCTAACAGGTTGTGATCAAATCAGAGGCGTGTGTGTGGGTATTTTAGAGTGTAAATCGATTAGGGATGCATGTTTTGTTTTTGTTTTTGTAAGGGGTTGGTTGTTGCATTAGCATGAAGAAAGCATGCTACTGAGGTCTGTAGGTAAACCAAGTTGAAATTGTGTCTGCTGGGGCTCTCTGAATATTTTGCCTTTTATATATATACATGAGAATATTACAAATAAATATCAGCATGTTATAGGTCAGATCAATTTGGCTCGGTTCTGAACGCAGTCACAGTTAAAGAAATGTCTTCTTGCTGAAACCTTCACTGCATCAACAATCCCACATGCTTTTTTTTTTTGTTACCTGTATGTGGACGGTCCACCCTGTGTACAAGCTGCTAAAATAGAAATAATAGAAATAGAAAAAGAACTGCTGCGTTCTGACCAATCAGGATCCAGAAGTAAATATTAGGGAGCCAGTTTAGATTTGGTCGAATTCTATTGGAACAGAAGTGAATTAAGTGCAAACCCTAAATCTGACCCATTAATGTGCATACGTTTATATGCCTCATCATGACAATTTTCATCTTAAGTATTCTGTATGTAGTTTATACTCGAACTGTCTGTCACTTTCCTTCCTAGTAAAAAATATTTAACGTATCTTAAATGATAGTTTGTTTGCTTCGTCTTCTCTGCTACTGTGAGCATTTCCTGAGCTGGGTGTTTTTGTGTGAAAAGGTGAATCGTATAGTGCATGCAGTCTCCCGTCAGAGGCTTTGAGGATAACCGCATGACTAGTTGCATGATGGCATAGTGTATTTATGGTGTTGTTCAGACGGGATTGGGTTGCTTCACCTACCTTAAACCAATCTGCTTTCCTTTCATTTCTATCCAGGTAGAATGAGAGTCATACCACAAACCCAGAACCCCAGCCACTCTAGTTCATACACATCACCCGTGTCCACTTCATCAGCAAGTAACAACTCGTATCCCTCCTCTTCAGCAGCATCATCCTCCAGAAACCAGCTGCAGCGTCGATATCCCATCATCCCCTGCACGCCGCGCCTGCCGCCTGGCGTCTTTACACTCGTGCAGAGACGGCCGCGGCCAGGACGCCGCAAAGGCAGCATCCAGTCACTTTTCATCGGCTCCGGGACCGAATTAGATGCCTTGTCCTCTTCTTTATCTACCACCTCTGTCCCACAGAACCTCCTCATTTCCAGACGCTTCTCGGACCCTGACATTGCTCATAGTGAAGAAGGCATTTGATTTACTGCTTACAGACTTGTTCAGCCACGATGACTGGATGATTGATCCTGCTCACAAAGCACTTTCCCCCTAATTTTTATTAATAGCTTTTTTTTTTTTTTTTTTTTTTTTTTTTTTTTTTTTTTTTTTTTTTTTAGAGACTAAATGCAGATTTGTGGCGCAACCTCCATAGGTGCTATCATGAACCTAAAAGTGATGTTTCATAAAAAAAATTTACATTTTTTTTATTTTACCTTATGTTGCACCTTTTCTATTTCCATTTCTTTTTTTGGAAGCAGTTTATAATTGTGCCTTTGGTCTCTTGTAATTATGTTCATACTGTTTCTCCTGAGAATAGAGTCTGAGGGTAAGAACCTTTTTGGCACTCCAATACAAACCCCAGATACTTCCACACCTGTTTTCTACTAATACATTACTTGTGTAGATTCTGAGGACCAACGAAACCATTTTTAGGACTTTTATAACAATTACATTTTTTTTTTTAGCAGGTTTCTTAATTTTACGTTTCTCTCGGAGTGTTTTTAACATTCCTAGTTGAATTCTTAATAAAATGTACACAGCACAGAGTGAGAGAGTGAAAGCGAGAACGTCATGTATGGCTTATTAGCTATTTATTGTCAGTGTACAGGTGCAGAGTTGGGTGTACTTGTTGGATAATCTGTTGATCATCTTTCCAGCGTCACTGATTTGATGGTTGCAATATTGATTTTTACAATTGTTGCAATATTCAGTTTTAATGGTATGTAAATAACTTTATTACTGTTATCTCTTTTTATTACATTTTTTTTTTCCTTGCCTCCAGATTGATTCTTGTATTATGCTGGAAACGGTTCATCATTACCCACCGCACAGCATGTTGGTGGACAAGCTCTATTGATTGAGATCTTGATCTCTTTGTGTTTTTTATTTTTATTTTTCTTAATCGTCCAGAAAAAAAAAACGCATGAGACACTTTGGCTATAAAGGAAGAGACTCCATAACTCGAGCCTTTTTTTTCCACGATTACCCATAACCTGGATCTGCTAGTAAACAGAACGACGCTGCACTCAATGCACCCACTCACTCGGTGGGAGTCTCTGTAACGTGCGATGTATTGTGTATGTGGTGTTTTTACTAATGTCCTGTATTTAACCTGCTGGTGTCTGTTGTGCCATGTGGAAGTGTAGTGAATGAGAAACAATGAATGATTACAATTCTTGGGGTTTTTTGGGTGCTGTTTGTACTTTAAATGACAAACAGTTATGTTGTCCATGTCTAAAATAACAGACCGAACCATTTATTTTCTTAAAATACACTTGTACTTGCCTGCCCATGTGACTCATTTTTCTTCTTGAATCGTCTGACTGGACCAGTGTGCTCGTTTTGTTTTTTGCACGTTCGTCTCGGATAACCTGGACTGAGAGGTCTGATGCTCATCATTTTTGTATGGAATTTGCACTCCTCCAGTAATAAGAGTAGAAACCATGAGGGATATAATATACTATATAATAATGTAATGTAATGAGGAATATAATTGATGGCATCTGGATCAGGAACAGAAATAGTGTGGCACTTAGGACAAAATCCCATTCTGTTAATTCCTATAAACTACCAACAGAGGTCCACTTGAATTCACTGTTGCTAATTTCACTGCATGGTAGTAATGAACTTTATTTTAGCACAATGTCTTATTCCAAAATAAGGCAATACCAAGATATGACTTGCAGTACTGATCCAATTCTGGTTAAATATTTCAGCCTTGTTTGTTCTAAAATGTGAGGCTAAATTCTACAAGACTTACAGGAACTTACTAAGCATATCAATAGTTAAAATTCAGTCCCGGATCTGTTGGATTCTGAGTGTTCAGTGATGCAGCAGGTCAATTTCCTTCATATTAAAGTGTTCATTCAAATACATTATGGATAGACAGTATGGTACAGAAGTTATGATTAAATGTGCTGTAAGGAGACTATTAGTGAATAATTATAGACCGACGTACAGTATTTTAAGTCAAGGTTAAAGAAGTCATTTAGTTTTGATCTCTTTCGGTATAGAAATTATTTCTGTGTAAAAATCATGACTTCATTTAGCCATCGGGCTAAGGAAATAAGTTATAATAAAATATGTAATATATTGGTCCGTGCTAAAGAAGATGATGGAGGACCTGCTTGTTTTGGATTCATTAACAGATTAAACTATAAACACGTGAATTTTTCTTTATTTATTACAACAACCCTGAAGAGCTCATATCTATAGGTTACTTGCGTAACCCCGGTTCTCTTTCAAGCGTTAAGTGAGGTGTCTCACTATGGGATACGCCCCTCCCGCGTATTCCTCAGAATCCCTATTACATTACGCCAGCCCCAATTGGCTGGCAGGCGTGACGTTGTGTCTGACGCCTTCCGTCCCTCCCCTCGGTATAAAGTGTATTAAGTGAGGTGTCTCACTATGGGATACGCCCCTTCCGCATATATTTTACGCTTTTTGAAGCATACAGAATAATGTAAAAAACTAAAACACTTATCGTATTTGTGTTCGCTATCAAAGCGCTAGTAAGTCAATCATGTGACGTTGAAAACGAAATAGTTTCTTTTAAACATTTTTAATGCGGCGCTTAAAACCGCAGATGTATTTAATGATAAATATATATTAAATTAGATATTTAAAATCCAAACACTTGACGATAGACAGAATATGTGGAAATTACATTAATAATTTGAAAAGTAGGCTTTATATGTGAAGCTAAAAATTATAATTTATGGATGCAAAAATAACAGAAATCTGTTTTATTGTCGCATAATGAACGTCTAAGAGTAAAAAGTGAATTGTGAGCGATGACCAGCAGATGGCGGTATAGATTCTGCTAGTTTATTGTACATCTTCATCCCGTCGCAGAAAAAGGATTTTCCTGTTATCA
>JAOUQX010000003.1:7656984-7667037 GCA_028566295.1 Liobagrus marginatus
TGCGTCCCGAACAGTAATTGGTAGACTGTTCCATAACTGCGGGGCTTTATAAGAGAAAGCTCTGCAACCTGCCGTAGATTTGAACACCTGCGGTACAACTAAATAGCCTTCAAATATATACTGTATACTATTTTAACACCAACAAACACTGTTCCAAGCTCCTCCCACCTCAAACACTCTTCCATACTCCTCTCACGTCAAACACGGTTCCAAACTCCTTGCACCGAATAGCAACAATTATTCCTGCTCCTCCCACTGAACAGTACCAAACACCGTTCCAAACTCCACATATCCAGGACTGATAAATGAACACATTGGGGTAAATTGCTGTGTAGTTTTATATGCCGTTTATCTCTCTTAGGCACAGCCTAATGCAGATGTGCTGGCAGTACAACCCGAAGATGCGTCCCACCTTCATTGAGATTATCGAGATGTTGAAGGATGACATTCATCCGTCGTTTCAGGAGCTCTCGTTCTTCTACAGCGAGGAGAACAAGCCTCCTGAAAGCGAGGAGTTCGACATGGACTTTGAGAACATGGAGAGCATCCCGCTCGACCCATCCTCATACAACCAGAGGGAGGAAGGAAGCTTCAGTCGAGACAGCGGCCCCTACGATGAACACGTGCCCTACACACACATGAACGGGGGCAAGAAGAATGGCCGAATCCTCTCTCTGCCTCGCTCCAGCCCTTCATAACATTTCCTCATCCTGCTGCTTTGTTTTTCCTCTAGCCTTTTTTTAGATTTTAAACGTTATATTTCTTTTTCAGATGCCCTTAAAACAGATCTCAGGTCATTTTTTTTTTTTTTTTCTCATTTTCGGGACTTCCTTCCTGCTGTGGCGACACGGTTGCAAAACGTCTTTTCTCCAGATTCATCCAAATTGCAGTTCGCTTTTGTCGTCTTCTTTCATTTTGCCAAGTTTCCTGGTTGATGGAGAATTAATACAGAAAACTGTGGATAAGAACCTCGGAAAAAAGGACTGCTGCTTCAGCTAAAACTCTTTTCCCACTCAACCCTTTAAAAAAAAAAAAAAAAAAAAAAAAAAAAAAAAAGAATTTTCTGATTTTCAGATTGTGGCCTTTAATGAGTGGCCTACAGCAAAGAGAATATCAATTTCCTTTGAACAATGACTCTAAAGACTGTATTAGAGGGCTTGAGAACGAGGGACGGCACAGATTTTTCTAAGAACAAACATCGTCTTTGTGTAAAGCAGGATTTGTCTTCTGCAGGATCCTCCATCAGTCAGTCCACTCTGGTGTTTGGTGAATGCGTGGTTAATTTATTGGCTTTTTCTTCCGATTTCGTCTTAGTTTTTTTTTTTTTTCTCATATCCTTTTTATGTCTGAAGGATATTTAAAACAGTTAAGGATCGAACAGGGGCGTTTCCTCAAGACTGACCAAAAAGCTGCTGCTTTGATATCTAATGGGTATAAATATATAATATATACGATATATATATAAAATAGAGGCAACATTGAAAATGATGTACATAGTTCGCTTTTTTTTTTAATGTCTAACAGATATTTCATATTTTTCAATAACTAGTGTCTCTTTATTTAAAGCATTATTCACTCACCCGTTAAACCGAATCACACACTACTCAGCGCGTACACACACAGAATGAGTTGTAATTACTAACATAGCATATAGGGGGCGCTAGTTAACATAGGAGAGACAGTGAGACCTCAGATTGTACAAAAAAAAAAATGTAAACTGTTTTTAGCCAATTTCTAATTGTGTTATTGGTTATTGGTTGTTATTGGTAATTGTCTTTTTGACTGCGTTTTAGGGTTCAGCTTAATATTGAGTTCATGGCAGAAAGTGAGTTCAGGGTTTTAATAAGCATACTTTCAAAAAAACTCTGACGGAAAACGTTCATGATTTATTTCTGTCAAACAACGTTGTGTCGAGTATTCTACAAAAGAAAAACAGCAACATGATTACCGCATCGTAAGAACACTATGTATAATATGTTGCTAACTAGCTAACTTTGAGCAGTCCACTGTGGCTAACACCATGCCTCAAACGTTGACTGTTGTAGGCTCCACAGTACTATAAACAACGTTAATGTTGTTTAGCTTCACTTTATCCATATGCCAACTTATATACCTCAGATAAATATTTTTTCAATGTATAGGTGTCAAACAATAGGTACTAAATGGTCATTATAGTGCTAGCCGCTGTGCTAACTACTCTGAGGACTGTGATGGTAATGAAGCTGCATGTTATGGCATGAGGTTTGGTTCAATCATTCAACAAACATCAAGACATTCCAGTCAGCTTTCCAGATTTCTCGATTTAGCCTCGATGTTACACAGGATGTAGGAGGAAATATTGAGGATCGTTAGTTCGGTTTGTCTTTACTATGGTTCCTGAGCTAGCAAACTAAACTAATCCCAGAATTTAAGACTAGACGTGTAAGAAAACTGACGGCTTTTTTGTTTTAAGTTGCCTGATGTTGTAAAGCCGTGAATATTTTACAGATGAATCGATATAGTTTGGGATGGACGACATGTATTTGTGCTGGTTCTGTAGGTGAGAGACATGTAAAGGAATGGCTAATGTGCTAGATGATAAGGATCCTAGCAGGATATTAAACCTTAAATTTGTCCTTCTAAATCCCATATACGCTAACATGCCTAAGAGAAACAGAAATACTTTATCAATCCCCAAGAATAGTTAGTAGACTAGTAAGAGTATTCATAAGTTAGAAATACTATTGGACTATTGGAATTAGTTCCCTTCTTTTTGCACACGTGAATGTAGCTAACATGCTACTAGAGTAATAAACTCCAGATGTTAGCATTAAGTCGTGCTGCCATAACCAACAGTTAGCGGAGCACTAAACTCTGAAACCAGAATTAACATTACTATTGATTGTCATCTACAAGTAAATTCAAAACTGCTAGCTAACCGATGTTAGCCTAGCATAGAAGCCTGTTAGCATCATTGAAATAGTGGAACTGTGTCGCATTTTACCTTTGTAGATACATAAAGGAAACTAGCAGAGAATCAACCCCACAGTCAGAATTAGCATGACGGTTGCTATTCCTGAACTTACTGCTAATGCGCTAACGGACGGTAGCGAAGCACTAAATCGCCTGACGCCATCATCGTCCGTTTACAGACGTTAATCTTAAATTAGAGGAGTTGTTCTGTTTCTAATCTCCAGTTTAACGTAAAACACTTATAAGACATGATGTAAACTCCTCACTGCTTTCTACACACTATTACCATAAAGGTGTGTGTGTGTGTGTGTGGAGTTTTCTTTTAAAAAGAAATGGACATATCTCTGATGGTCGACATATATTTATTTTTATGATCTTTATGCGCAGGGTACATTGTCGTTCAGATAACCGAGAGAGAATTAGGTATTGTGGCTGAACGGTCAGACTTTAGTAGTGTTTAGTTACGAAATGATTCTATTTTGAATAGTTTGGACACGGTCTACCTCAGTAGTTTACCGAATACAGTCGAGGAGGACGCTTCTCTCTCTCTACAAAGCTGTTATTCAGCTAACTACAATAAAGGTGAAGTCTGATGATCATCTAAAAATAGAATTCCTACGTTGTTGTTTTTTTTGGTTGTTTCGCATCACAGTCTATCTGACCGATTAATCCGCTGAAATGGGACCTAATTCAGAGGTAGAACGTTGTATTCCCACCAGTACACATCATATTTCATCTTGGTTCATGTGATTTGTTCAGATTTGGCTTTTGAACTAAGCTGTTACTGTGAGACAGGGTCTCTAGACGAGAGAACACTTTAGATTGAGCGCCCCCTGTTGGAGTTTAGTCGGTAGCGTGTGTGATTCCATCCGTTCATCACTTTAATATATTTCTCTGCACTGGATAAAGAACAGAAACTGATTTTTACTAGACACTCGTTTAGAAAGGAGGACTCGCTCGCTCGCTCGCTCGCTCGCTCGCTCGGCAGGGCAGCGGAAATCGCCGCTCCTTCCTTCCACGCTGTATTGTTTGTCTCTTACCGTTTAATGAGTGCTCGTGTAAGACAGGATTGGATGAAACCACGGTTATATTTTTTCCCGTTTTTTTTTTTTTATTGGTTAAAATTGGAACTAATCATACAGGGGAATTAATTAAACATCACAGCACACGGTTGCTCTGAGAAATCAGCCGAGCTCTACAGCATCGTCTGCGTTCTGCAGAGAAACTGTTGTCGAGACGAAATAGTGGCTGTGCTGCACTTCGTCATGTTTTAGTGCGAACGCAGGATATAAAGCCCGATGTTCTCCGAAATGCTACTTCTTCAACGCTAACCTGAAAGTCTAATCTGTAAATTTCTGTTAAATATATATATATATATATTATTTATTTCTGTCATAAGGGAGTTAAATATATACACCTACCTGAGCCGGATCGTCTTCTGGCACCTTTGCTGTTCCTGTGTAGCAGTTAAGAGCGTAAAGAGGTTTTCTGTTCTTTTCTCAGTAAATAGAAATGTTCCGAAAGTTGTTGTCTTTGCTAGTCACACATGCTGAGATGAGATGGCGAGCGATTAGGTGCCGTTTTAACTGGAGTTTTTGCTTCAATTGGTCAACTAAGCAGATTTTTACATTCGGTATCGAAAAATAGCAGTCGTTTAATTCACACATCAAACTTTGTTTAAAACAAAAAAAAAAAAAAGGGAGTGAGTGACGAAAGAAAAAATATCACAGGATGGAGAGAGACACACACACACACACACACACACACACACGCGCGCACACATAAATCCAGCATAAGCTTTTTTACCCTACTTGCGTCCAAGTAGTTCTGTTCAGACGCAATATGAAATGCCCTGGTCATGTTGAAAATCGTTTCTTCTGTTATGTGACCTGAATGTGTTTCCTGTCTAATGTTGTCCGTTGTTTCATCCATGTATTTTTTCCTTACTGTGAAAACGGAGAGTTATTGCTAGCGTTGATGGATTGAGGGGAGATGGACACTATATTCTGTGTTTTTTTTTTTTTTTGTTTGTTCTTTGTTTTTGCTAACATATTAGCTACAACAGGCCAGTTTTAACTGATCGTTGACCCGAAGGTGTCGCGCGTTCAACTTGCTTTGTATTGCGATCATTTCATTAACACTAAGTCATTTTCGGTTTTTTTGTTTGTTTTTAAAGACACCTTTTCGCGTTTTTACATATGTTTTTTATTTTAGTTGCGAAACGAAAACGAACAAGACGCCGAAGCGGGCGACTCCAGAGTTCCCTTTATTGAGTTGTTTTGCATCACGCTTTACATTTGTAACAGGCTTGGCATTATTGTAGGCTATTTATAGTGGTTCATTAGTTTGAATAAAGCATTTTCCAAAAGAGAAACGAGTTCTGGGATGTTTTTGCTTGTCCTTGTATCGTCTATTGCTTTATTTATTTGTTTGTTTGTTTGTTTATTTATTACTGCCATACAGATGTTCTTCTGGGATATGTAACTCAATCAGCTTTACACATCTGTATCCTGATTTGTAGAACGTTGGTGAGTCAGATTCTTGAAAGGATTAATGTCTGGGCTTTAATCGAGTTATTCTTATACACTCGGCTTCCTGGTTTGATTTACGCCGATGTAGCTTTGCTAGATTGCTCAGGCTAGCTGGTACAGACCCTGTATTACTTACAGTAATCTCTTTATTCCCCCCCCCCCCCAGATTGGCACGGCTTGGAATCTTCCAATCAGCAGTTCAACACCTTGAGCCTTGAGCCACCACTTCCACCTAGTGGTATCGTCCATCCATTTCATCAGTCCCCCTTTATGCCTGTGGATGAAAAGTGTCCCTGAAACAGTGCTATCGCCAGCATGCTTCGCCGGTCCCATGCGCTGTCCATTAAACAGTGTTGGGTTTATTTTAGACGTAGTGAACGCTAGGATTAAGCCCTCAAAGGTGAGAACCTCGTTTTACACCTCAGTCTCCAACATGCTACTTAGACAGACAGGTAGCAATAGCTGATAGCTGCAGTCTTTTATTGCTTTGGAATCTCAGTTGGACCACGGTTTGTCTTTAGGTGGCTTTAAAAGTTGGCATCAATGCGCTACATAGCTAACTGTTACCAAACAGGTGGCCATCTTTTATAATACAACTACTAAAGTTACACCGTGAACAGGTTTTGTTAAGAGAAGAACATAATTGACGCGCCAACCGGAAAAGAGGACGTGTTAAGACTAAAGATGGTTTATATACTGGTTTAAAATGGCCTTTCTTTTTGCTCTATGGTCAAATCTGTTCCCAGTTGTTGTGTAACTATATCATAGATATGATGTTCATAATGTTCCACCCACTAGTCCGTGATCAATCATGTGCTTCCTCTAAGACGTGCAATGTTAGTCCTTTATGTTCAGTTATTGTTAAGATACCAACCCCTGCTTTCAGCGGAACACTTGGAATAAAATCTGCCCTTTTCCAGACACACAATGCCCCTGATTGACAAACAGTCATGATGCCCTGCCTACTCAGACAGCTCTCTCGACTCAATAAACAAAACTATAATTTCTGTGTTCACGGGGTCATTTACTAAAACAGTCACTATATAAGATAATACCCCTGTTGTCACTATAATTTGTATTAATTGCACTTTTCTTTTTGCATTTGCTAAACTCCTTAGTGTCATTTACGCATGCGGCCGCCAGATGGCACCAAATTCAAAATGATATTGCTTCCAATTGTTTTTTTCATACTGATCTATTGAATGGATAGTTCTTTAAGACAACAAATATAAAATAAATAAATAAAAGAACGCCCTGTTTCACAATGAATGAAAGAAAGCACCTGCACAATTTTAAACTTTAAAAAAATTAATAAATTATCTATCATGTTATAAGAGAACCAAAAAAAAAAATAAAAAATACAACAATAATAAACCTAGAAATAATTACAATTACAACAAGTAGATTGTAGGAAAAATCCATTTAAATGTATTGGAAAAACTTCGGAATTCACAAAAATAGGTTTTATTTTTTAAAAGGAAGATTTTTTTTTTCAATTTGTTTGTTTGTTTGTTTGTGTAAGGTGGTGTGTGAGGTAAGATGCTGGTTTTTTTCGCCTCGAATGTCCCGAAGATTCGACGTGTGTTTGTTCGTGTGAGTTTCTCACTGTTACAGATGGACCCTGAGCTCCTCCACGTCCTCCTCTGAGAAAACGCACAGCTTAGCAGTTAGCGTCGCTGCTGTTCCCGTCGACACTGCGCCTGGCTTGCCAAGATTCCGAACGAAAGGTTCCCGAGCATACACTCGGTAAGCTACACACAAACACGTCGACGTAAACGAGTTCATCCTGCAATGACCTTAAACAAATAACTCATATTTGTGCTGTTCATCCATCATAATACACATAGCCATGTGGAGTCTATTCCAGAAGACATGCTAGAAGAGGTCCCAACCCGTCGTAACATGCTAGCGCTAGTCAGGCTACAGTGCATGTCCTTGGACTGAGAAGGAAACCAGTGTAACCGGAAGATTCATGCATGGGAAGAGCATGCAAAACTCTACACGCCCAGGGCAGACGTAAGAATTGGACCCCCAACCCTACATGCACAAGGTTGTGTACAAGCCATTAAGTCATGTCCCGTATTATACAATGCATGCAGTGTGTACCTACAGTGCAGCTAAGACCCAAAACGAACCTCAAACCAAGAACCACCAGTAAAGAAGCAAACGCGGTCCCAGCAGGCCGCGGGACGTGACACCTGGTAGGTTATTCTTAGGTCCAGTTTGTCGATGTTCGTTGTCTTTTGGGTACGTGCGTCTAAAACCCAATAAGAGACTCAAACCAAGAACCTCCAGGACGGTTAACGTGCACGCTCCTAGCACCTGGTCTGATTTCTATAACCGCTAATCTCAAATATTCACACACCACAGCTTCTTGAGTTAAAGAGTAAGGCTTAGTCAGAGTTAGAGTTAGCATAGAATTAGCAAATAATCACAACCTGCTTAGCTAGTTTTAATGGTGATGCTAATCGCATTCGAATGCTTTATTTCTTCGTTTAATATTTCGTTTTGATAAACTTCTCTGTCAGTCTGTAAGGTTATGCTGTCAAAGTGACCTCAATAAAGTCGATACAACTATTTAATAATAATAATAATAATTGAAGATCTGAATGATTACTGACATTTTCAGATCCTATTTGTCACATACGCGTACATGCAGTGAAATGTTTTTTATTTTCCGCATATCTGTCAGAATACACTGGGGTCAGAGCGCAGGGTCAGCCAGAACCAACAGCACCCCTGGAGCAAGTGAGGTTAAGGGTCTTGCTCAAGGACCCAATGATGGGTGCGAGCCTTGCCTGGTGCGAGGTTTGAACCCCCGACCCTCTGATCACTGACCCAGAGCCTTATACCGCTGAGCCACCGTCACCCTAACACATCCATTATCTAGTGTTTATCCTGTTCAGGGTCGTGGGGGCGCTGGAGTCTATCCCAGCTAACTTAGTGTGTGAGTTAGGGCGGGGTACACACTGTACAATCAGCAGTTAATCACAGCGCTAACACAGACAACCGTTCACACACATACATTCATTCCTACGGACAATTTAGAGTAGCACATTCACCTATGCACAATCGCATGTGTTTGGAGTCGGGAGGAAACCGGAGTACCCGGGGAAAACCTGCGGAGCACTGGGAGAACATGCAAACTCCACATAGGTACACCCTGGGAATCAGGAATCGAACCCATGACCACCTTCTTGCGGTGAGGGAGGAGCACTAACCGCTCTGCCACCGTGCCACCCGTCGATGCAACCAGAAAAATGAAAAGAAAAATTTTTTTTCTTCCCATGATGATAGAAATTTCTGTTGATGCAAATTGAAGTTGGAGGTGTACTTTAGTGCTAGACAAAAAGGTGTGATTTCCATCATTTGTAGGGAGATGGTTTATAAAGGAGGACGTTTAAGACATTAAATGGATTCAAATGCTTTAAAAAGAAGCGTTCGAGTGATTCCATTTCAGTGTAAGTGTAGTTAGTGTAGTGGCCCAGAACAGGGAAAGTGCTGCGACGGTCAAGTAAAAGTTCCATCAATGTTACTTTACATATGCAAACTACACTCGCATTCAGGACACTTTAGCTGTTTTATGTCTTGTGCTTCTAAATATAAAGTTTGTAAATGTAATAATAAGGCAATGTTGCACCTCAGCCGTGAAAATCAGGATGTTCAGCTATAAGTCTGATCAGAATACAGGTGTGTTAGCGCCGCGCTTCATAAATAGGGTTAGCAGAAGTGTTCAAATAAAAAGTGTAACTTTTCGTAACCTTTGTATTCAATATCCATACACACACCCTAAGCGGGATTATTTTATTATTCAGCATGCAACATCAGTATCGATCTATCGATCTATCTATCTACCTATACATATGTCTATCTGTCTGTCTATCTATCGATCTATCTATCTATCTATCTATCTATCTATCTATCTATCTATCTATCTATCTATCTATCGATTTATCTATACATCTGTCTGTCTGTCTGTCTGTCTGTCTATACATCTATCTATCTATACATCTATCTGTCTGTCTGTCTGTCTGTCTATACATCTATCTGTATGTCTAGCCATCCATCCATCCATCCATCCATCCAAGCATGTTCATGACATGACGATGAACACATGTAAGGCAGCTTGGAAAAAGCGTTTCATTCTGAAAAAGAAAAGGGAGAAAGACAGATGTATTAGTTAAGAGCAGTGGATTCATATTCGACTAGGTGGTTGTTGTTGTTGTTTTTATCTAGTTTTCCCTTTAAAACTGTTTACTTATTTATTTATTACGCTTTTTGTTGGTGTACACACAAAGCAAACCTGCGATTTTAACAGAACTGCGTGGACTTTTATTTATATCCACTCTGTAGAGCTGCTTATGTCTTAAAGAGCGCGTGTGTTTGAGGAAAAGCCGACGCTGTGTGCATAACAAATGCACTTCTCAATGGCACTTTATTCTCCAGTTTGCTTTGAAGAATATCAAAAGACATAGTGTGCAAATGCATTATTAAAATGGTGTGTGTGTGTGTGTGTGTGTGTGTGTGTGTGTGTGTGTGTGTGTGTGTGTGTGTGTGTGTGTGTGTGTGT
>JAOUQX010000003.1:7710478-7720486 GCA_028566295.1 Liobagrus marginatus
CTATTGGGTTTTGGGAAAACAATGCAAAATGATTTTATACATAAATAAAATGCTAATGAAAAATAACAATATCATGACACAAAGAAGAAAGCAAGCAATGAGGTCAGTGGGAGCTCAGTGTTTAATTTAGTTAGTTCCATTCACAGGATCACCAAGCAACCACCACTGGGACCTTGAGGAAGACCTTTAACCCTTAACTGGCAAGTTAAATGAGAAGTTATAAATGAGATAAAAGTAGGAATGCATCCTACAAATACAAAAGGAAAGAATAACGAGATTTTAATAGTTCATGTACCTTCACGACCACCCTGGAATTTGACTCTGATGGTTTTGTCGATGTACTTTGACAAGTCAAATATACTTTCCTTCTTCTTCTTCTCTTTGTCCTGAAACAGCAGCAGAGCAGAAATCTCATCACATACTGTATTTGCATCAACAGCATTTCTTTTGGAACGTAATCCCATACAATAGCGATATCTAGCACGCACCCATGGCGATACACGATACTGCTACATGACGTAATATTAGTGTAGAGATCACATTACTGAACTGACAACATGAGCACGAGCTGAACAATTTCACGCCGCATGACTGCAGTCTAAGCAGCGTGCAAACTGTTTTGTACGAATAGAAACAGACCGGAAATTGAGTTAACTAACCTCGTATTCATAAAAGCCTTGCAACACATTAACACCTGCTGCACCTCTCTTAAAGCCCTCACAAATAAAATAAATCCCTGATGATGATGATGATGATGATGATAATAATAATTAGTGCCTGAAGAGCTGGGGTATTATTAAATCTCATATATATTTTTTTTCAAGATTGTTTTCACTTATCATTCTCAACCTACTCTTTTACGCTAAACATTGCTAGCTAGCTTGCGAGCATACATTGTCTTAACGTCGTTAAAAATAATAACAGCTAGCACATTATATTTCAAACTTGGAATATTATATACTCCTTCAAACAAAGTACGAGTTGGTGACTGTACAGTTTAGACATTTAAACGCAACTTAAACAGAAATAGAAAGCAAACATGCTACCCACCGCCATGTTCAAACTTCTTCATGCACCGCTAATATGTGCTTCACCTTTGACCTCTGACGTTCCACCAACTAAAATCTGGTTTATTTAAACCCTAACTCTGGGGTCCTCATGCTTTATTTTTATTGTAAAATATATATATATATTTTTTATAGCATCTGTATTTTATGTCTGAACCAGGTGTGTTTTTAAATTATGATTCTATGAGCTGTAGGATTCGTACACAAAGTTTAGGGTGTGTTCCAATTTCACTGTGATTCCTACACATACAGCGTGTTCGCCACTGATTAAGCTAGCCTGGTTAATAACGCTCATTTTAAAAAAAATACCAAATAACTATTTACTTTTTCACTTTACACTGTCTATATAACAAATCACATCCGTGGTTCTTATCACTAGTTTGAATATGTGCCTTAAATTGCAAACGCGTGATTTTACGAATTAGCAGAGCCAAGTGCTCTATGTAGTAAACTCGAAAGTGGATTGGAACGTCTCCTTGTTTATGTTGACTGCGTTATCACTTCCGGATTTAGCGGCCATTAGCGCGAGCCCAAGCGCCAAACTCGAAGTCAGCCGTTGACAAGTTAAATCTGAAATACATACGGTTATTTGTTACTTTTAACTTTTGATGTAAAACAGAAATGACCGAGTTGCTCTTTAACAAAACGTTGCAAGTACACGTAAAGTGTAAAGACTGCGATGACCGGTAAACATATCTTTTCCATCTTGCTGCTATGTTGATGCTAATGCTAACTGTCGCTAACAACGAGCTAAACAGTTAGCTCAGCTGTACGGTGTTAGTCAAGATAACCAGGAGATAAATTAAAGTTTATTACACATTACAATGCCTTCAAGTTCACATATTAAAACAAAAGTTATTTTTTGTCTTATAAATAAAGTCTTTGAATGTTTGCATACTAACTTCTAATGTTTTAACATTTGGTTAAAATAGTAATACGTACGTAATATCTTTTTCTCCGTTTATAGTTATATTACGTTACAAAAGCCGAAATATTTGGTTGTCCGACTTTTACGTGACATTGGTCAGGTATTTGAACATGTAACCTATGAATGTTTGTAATGTATACGTTTCTATAATTATTTATGCATTTGAGCTCATATTCTAGTGTGTAAATTTGTGAACAATAATAATAGGAGAAAAAGGCTTTTTGCATTACAAAGGTGGTATGAGTGTTAAACACAAATCATTACATCAATGGAAAGCATGGACATGTAAGGTATATGATTCTGAATAAGATTTTTAAAAATTGTGCGCTTTCTTTCTTTCTTTCTCTATAAATCTGCTATATAAAAGGCAATTCATTTAAATAGTTTCTTTTTTGTTTAATATTGTAAAAAGTTACGAATAGTCAATGTCCCAAACTTTGAACCTCGACCGTAGTGATTATTGCTTGTCATAGACTTGTTTTTTTTCTGTGTGATACTTGGCCATCTGTGTTGTAAATAGTTTTCATTGTTTCTTGTAGGCGAGCAGTTATTAGAGTCAGTATTGATCTGCAGCTCATTTCAAACCCCATCCACAGACGAGTAAGTGTCTCTAAATGAAATGAACTATCATGTTAGGATCATGCCTGTGTAAGGAAACACTCACTGCCCTGCTGTTATTGAGAATGAATCAGTAACACTGTGGTGAAATGAAGCAGATTTACTCTTCTCGTAGCTTAACATCCTGAAGTGTTTTGTTCCTCTTATACCAAAGCAGTTTTCAAGTGACTGCATTTTTACTTGTTGTATACGGGTGAAGAACATCGGTTAAAAAGTTAGTTACTGTTCTCTCGTTGTATCAGCTGAAAACAGTTGACCCTCAGCCGTCTCTTATCCTTGCTCTTAGAGCTAATCGCACAATCCAGTTTAATGCTTGTGTGTTTCATATAAAGGATCTGGTTGTGAGACTGACTGATGATGCTGATCTCTACTTCCTATATAATCTTCTTATATCAGAGGAAGATTTTCAAAGGTGTGTCCAGTAAATATCTTTGTACTGTTTTGGTTTTAACTCAGTATATTTTATATTGTATTTAACGCTGTATATTTTACAAGAATAGTTGTAAAATTGCAGCTGTACAGTTTTGTATCGACGATACTGTAAACAGATTTTTGTTCTCTGTTTTTTTGTTTCTCATTTAACAGTTTAAAAGTCCAGCAGGGTCTCCTGATAGACTTTACTGCTTTTCCTCAGAAGTTCATAGACCTGTTGGAACAGTGTATCTCTGAGCAAAGCAAAGAAAATCCAAGGTTAGGATGTCTGTTTGATGTGGTGTTAATGCCATGTGTTTGTGTGTGCACACAGCCACACTCCAATTTCTATATTTCAACAGAACTTATCATCAGTGAATTTGTAGAAATTGTAATTTTGTGTGTGTGTAGGTTCTTGCTGCAGCTGTCCTCTCCGTCACCTGCACTTAACCAAGGCTCTGCTAATCTGAACATTGTAGAGACCAACGCCTTTAAGCACCTCACACACCTGTCTCTCAAACTCCTTCCTGGCTCAGATGTGGAAATAAAGAAATATCTGGCTACCTGTTTGGCCAGCGTGAAGGTACAGTATATAAGGCTGTAAATTCTCCTGTGTTAATATCTTATATATAAGGTTTAATAATGCTGCCCTGTTTTCCTTATTTGATATGTTGAGTATATATTGTATCTTTTTATATTTGTAATCATCCAAAATGTCTTCATCTTGGTGTCTGCTGCTTAATGTTGAGCTACGCCACTGTACACTCGAAGAAATGAAAGATTACTGACTAAATGTTGTCCCCAGGAAGAGAAGTTGCAACTGCAACAGAAACTAAAGAAGACTGAAGAGGATCTGACCAGGCAGCTGAACTATGCACAGCAGGTACAGCTAGCTATAGCTGTGTGTGTATATATAAATATACAGTTGAGAAGAAAATATAAAGACGGCATAGAGCTTTACCTTTCTGAACAGAGGTTTTTATTTTTCAGACGTTATCTGAGAAGAGCCGGGAGCTGGACAAACTGCGCACTGAATGGACGTCACAAACAACGACGTTGTCTAGCAGACATACGCAGGACCTTACAGCAGAGCGGGGAAAGGCTCTGGAGGTAACAATTATAAATCAAAATGATCTGGAAGTAAAACATATGGAATTTTTGCAGTCTCATTAATTTGACTAAATGGATATTACACTCAAACAGTGTTAGTGTAGTCGTGTCTCTGACATGAAATATGGCCAAAGGTCATCAGTGAGGTAACAACTAATGTGGTGTAGGCAAAATACCCATAACCTCAGTGAACTTGTCCATGCAGATCCAGACGAGACTACAGCAGCAGAATGACCAGCTGAGACGTGAGCTGGAGGCAACTCATCAGCGCAGCACACAACAGCTTCAAACGCGACTTTCTGAACTCGAGGCTTCCAACAGGGAGCTCACAGAGAAAAAGTACAAAAGCGACGCCACCATCCGAGACACAAAGGCCAAACTGCTCAGTCTGGAGGAGGTGAGATTTCTCCTTTCATATGGCAGTGCTTTTAAAGATGTTTAGTAAATGTCTGATAGTTGTGCACCTGCAAGACGGATGAATAAACACACACACACACACCCAAGCAATTGATTATTTTGAAATAGCACTGCCTGACAGTGAGCCCTAGTTTCACAGGCGACGCTTAAGATAGTCCTAGACTAAAATACATTTTCGAGCTGCTTTAACTGAAAGAAACTTGTACTGACATTTCTTACAATATGTTACTGCCTTTGTTTTGTTTCAAGATGCACACCAGTAATGTTTTTATCCTAGCGTACAGTTATAAACTACTTAAATATCCTAATTGATCTAAAGCCTGATCTTGGCTTAGGCTAAGCCGTGTCTGTGAAACCGGACCCGAGTGTTTTAGTCTTTGCTTTAATCCATGTAGAGTGCTGTAGCTGCTCTGCTCTACATTGTCTCGTTTGTTTTTTTGGATTGTTTTCTGTGCAGGAGTCTCAGCGGTTAAAACAGCAGGTGACGTCTCTCCGGAGGGAAAACAGCACCCTCGATACAGAATGTCATGAAAAAGAGCGACTAGTTAATCAGCTGCAAACCCGAGTGGCTGTGCTTGAGCAGGAGATTAAAGACAAAGATCAGTTTGTGCTCCGAACCAAAGAGGTGCTCGAGGCCACGCAGCAGCAAAAGGTAAAACATTTTTTTACTCTAATTCTTCAAATCAATGTTTTTTGTTTGCGTTTAACATTTGATATTGCTTAACCCAGTGTAATAGCAGCTTTTAAAGTTTGATATAAAGGCTTTAAAAAATGATTAGCATTTTATTTAAAAAAAAAACATACCATAATGGAATATTTTTACGTTAAAGAAAGTGCTATATAAAATTTCATAATTTTACTAAAACAGCGGGGCAGTGTGGCGACGTTACCTAAAAACACAAAGTGTAACCTTTGCCTGTAAAAACAGTAAAAAGTCATTTTTCGTAAACGTTAAATAAACACACGTTCTCTTTACAAAACGTTGCCGTATCAATGACTTTTTCAAACATTTTTACGTATAAAACAGCAAGCACTTTATGATAAACCTGCACGTGTGTCAAAGCTAATCAACACTTTCTGACCAATCAGAATCCAGAATTCATTAGCATTTATGGTATGATATACATCTCTGCCTTTCTTTGTGTTTGCAAAGAACTCTGTTGAAGAATCTGCTGAAAGTAAACAGCTTCAGATTGGAAAGTTGGAGTCAACAGTGAAATCTTTATCTGAGGAGCTCATAAAGGTATGTCAGAGATTTATCAAAGTTATACTAGGCTAATGTTTAGCACGATTTAAGTAAACAGTAAGTGTGTCGGTAAATATTGCCAGTTTGCCAATGGCAGTTACATATAAATGTTACCGTATTAACGTTGACTATTAATTCCTAAACATTTTTAATGCAGAAATTTTATGGGTCTGCGCAAAGATATGTGTATCTTAGGATAATTAGCTGTATATTAGATTTGAATTGTATGATAAATACACGCACCGATATTAGTTTCTTTAAAACCATTTAGAATAGCCGTTAGTAGCTGATTTGAAAGAACAGCTTTAATGTCTCCACTTGGGCTCCTTTATTATCCTGTTTGGAACGATCGTTCTGATCAGCAAATCCGGTTTGTCATTTTGTTTCGTAATTCCCGAACAGCAGATATAAAGAGAATAAATAACCGGCTCCTGGAGCCAGATTGCTCTGAGCTGATTGTTCTTTCTGTAATTACTATTAACGGAAATGGCAAAACGCTTAAAATACTGACCTGAGCCTCTGGGGTCTCTCCTTCAGGCTAACGGCATTATTAAAAAGCTGCAGAACGATCTGAAGGCTCTGGTGGGCAAGATTAAGGTGAAGAACACGGTGACCGTGTCTCAGGAGAAAGTGCTACAGGAGACAACAGAAAGACTACAAAGGGAGCAGAGGGAGCTACAGGACACGCAGCATAGACTGAGGCTTAAAGAGGATGAGGTGAACACCATTTTTACTCAACAATCTAACTTTGTTCTATAGAGAGGAGCGATCAGACTTGCATTTTAAACTCCGAGAACGCTTGTAAGAATTATCACTCAAATTAAACTAACAAAAAAAAAAAGCAAATACGGTGCAGTTGTTCTAAATTTGCTAGTGTGAACTAACGCTTTAGAAGCCTCGTCCTCTATCTTAATTTAGTAACGTTTAAAGTTCAAAGTTTATTGGTCACATGTACATTATACGTGGTACAACATACAGTGAAATGCTTTGACGACGAACTGTACGTTTGCTATAAGTGGGGGGGGATTGGTTGCATAGTTTAAGCCAGAGCTTCCATCGTCACTGGATTTATGCATTCTGTTGCATTAAATAGAGAATGCTTTATTATCTATAATAAGACCAACTCCAATAAAAGATTTTTAAATCATGTGTAATGTTTTCTACCCACGTAGGGTTTATTTTTAGGATTTAAACAGCTGCATTACAAATGTGCAGTAACTTTAGTCGTTTACAAACTCGAAACGTTGAGCTACAAACGATTTGCCACTAGGATTTATTAATTAAACGTTCCTTCTGAGTAAGTATCAATGTTTTGTACTCTAATTAAAAATGTAGACATAAATAGTGATGAACACACACACTTGCATTGTGGGATTTGATTATAAATCTTCGTCTTTCTTGTCTTAAAGGTATCAAAGTTACAGGAGCAGTTGGAAGCCACTGTTAAAAAACTGGACGAGAGTAAAGATGCGCTAAAAACGAATGAAAATGGTATGTGTGTGTGTGTGTGTGTGTTAGTGGTTTTCGTCATTTGCTTCATTTCTGACAGTGAAGAATTTTTTTCCCCCCATACATTAATTTAAGGATTTTTACAATAAATCAATTAGTTATTTAAAAGACAATCCAGCATCTCAAACAAACTATAAAATAAACACCCAAAGTCAAACTGTAAACAACGCCGCTAAATTGCTGTGACGGCTTTTAATTAATAGAGTTAGCAAGGGGAAGCATGTTGCTAATTGAAACTCTGGTACTAAATTAATTCGTGTTTGTGTGATACAAATAGTTTTAAAAATGAATCAAATCAAGGTGAAATGCGTGTAAGATTGGGTGTGTGCAAAATGTGCTTCATATCCTTTTACCAGTTGAACATAAATACATTACATTATTTGCTGCGCTGCAGTGATAACGTGGCTCAATAAGCAGCTGAATGAAAACCAGCTGTCTAGGAAGCAGGACACAGTCGGTGTGTTCGAGACCCCACAGCCTGGTGCTGGACTGAGACTCGCACCTGCTTCTCACAACATGGTAACTCACACTTGCGTGCGCGCGTGCGCACACACACACACCCTCTCTGATTAATTGAACTCATTAATCGTCTGCTCGGCTATGTTTAGCCAATAGGACTTTATTAGGTTTGTGTGTGTGCTCTCTGATGCATCCTTTTCTTCCTTCTCTAGCTTGATAGTAAGTCTTTCTCCTCCCTGGGCCAACCATATCCTGTCACCTCTACGTTAAACTCCAAGCACTCGTTCCCTCTGTCGAGTCTGAGCGCTGGGCCGCGTTCTATCCTCACTTTACACAATCCCAATCCAGGACCAAAGGCAGGCTCCTTTTTTCTCTTCTGGTCTTATCTTTTTTTTTTCCCCCCCCACATTTTATTCTTTCGTCTTCTAGTAATAGTCATGCAGTTACTGTACGTAGTTTGCATGTACCCAAGTCAGTAGTGAATAATGCAGTGTGCGCATATAAAGTGTGATTTACATCGTAGCAGGTAAAACCTAAATCAGCAGCTCGTTTTTTCCACTCTTTTCTTAAGTTAATATGGCAACCCACTTTCAACTGAGCGCAGCGGTATAAACTGATCTATTTGGGTTCTTACCGACAGGTCCAGTTTAACCCCATGAGTGTTAAAGCCAACATCTCTCCCGTGGACGCAAATGGAAAACCAACAGCACTACAGTCATCCTCCAATAAGGAGAAGTGAGTCGTGTGTTCGGTTTTAAATGTTCACCACTAATAAATCCTGCTTCCCCCCCACCCCTTACGTAGATCTTAAACGTAATCTACTCCTCTGGTGGGGTCTCACATTGTGTTGTAATTGACAGCACTTATTAAATCCTGTGGTTGTTAGCCTTTTAAAAGTTTCGAAATAAATGGGAATATTTTTTTTTCTTTTGCCCGATTATTGCTGCTTTGTGTGAGTCAATACCTAATAGTCCTCGTAACGTTCCTTATTGTCAGCGGTGAGCCACTCGGGTTGGACTCGAAATACTTTGAGAGACGAGAGGAGAGCATCCCACTGCGTGGCCTGGTACCCAGCATGCACCTGAACAAAGGTGAATACAAATACTCGATGCTGCTTTTTAAGTAAATGATCAAACTTATAAACTCCTAACCTGCTCTATATCTGTTTGCAGAAATCGCTAAACCCTCTTCAAACATTGCTAGTGCAAAACTCGCCGCTGCGTCAGCGTATTTCCCCGGATAACTCCGAATTTTACCTCCGTCAGTGTAAGAAGCACCGACCATTTAAGAGCTATTGCTATCTGTTTTAAAAGTGTATTATGTTTGTCAAATTATTTATTAAACACAATTTTAACCATTACTTGGTTTGCAGCTGTGTGGTTGTGCATGCAGTATTTTGCTTTGTTAAAAAAAAAAAAGGCTAATTGTATACGTACATGTGATTGAATAATCTGAAGCATTGAGTACATAAACATACATCAGATATGCTGGCCAGTGAGTACATGAATGAAACTCATTGACTCTATGCAGGTTTTATAGACGTTTGTTTCTTACTGCCCCATTACGCCGCACATTTATAGGAACATCTTGGGTTATATTGTACTACAGATTAGGGGAAATATTGTAGACAAAACAGCATTATGGCATTTGGCTAAAGCAATTCTAGAGTGCCACTGTTGACATGGTCCTTATTTATTTACTTTTTATCAAACTGGGCAGTTGAGGGTTAAGGGCCTTGCTGAGGGACTTAGCAATGGCCACTTGGTGGTACTGGAAGTGAACCTGTTGGCTTCCCATCAGCAGTCCAGCACCGTTAGACCACTGAGCTACCACTTCCTAAATGTGAAATTTGAAAGGAATCGGTCACCCAGATGAAATATTCAAAGTAGCCATTAAAGTAATACAGTTCTACCTGAGACTGTATTGTGGATATATGCCCCACCCTCTTTTAGTGACATCATGCATGACCTTTTTACTGAGCCACACCCAATTCAAGTGCAGTGAAGGTCAGGAGGACGGTCAATGTTTTACTTGAACTAAAAGACCACGCTTTCTACTATAGGTGTGTCAGCCGACACGGGCCAAAACATTTGTTTACATGGAATGGCTTTCACTGGGAACTAAAACATAGGAATGCATCCTTCACTGACACACAGAAGGCTACTTCATTAGAAGTGTTTAACAAATGGCTACACCACCTTAAGTCTTAATTAGATGCCAAGCCTCCTTTACTGGGACTGATG
>JAOUQX010000003.1:7815358-7831590 GCA_028566295.1 Liobagrus marginatus
ATGACACTGCATACACAGTAGCAGCCGCTTTGATCATTTTACATCTACATTGTTTCCCTGATTATAAACATGTTTAATTAAAGCATAATTAAATGAAGTTGTGGATGTTTTCTGCATTCGTTCCTGATACCTCATCAATTTGTCATGTTATTTCCATCATGACAAATTATTTTGACTTTCACTTGTTAGCCCAGAGAATTGATGGCATGTTTAACTGTCCTATAGACCTTATATATTCATTTTCTGGTGATCTTTACTCACCTTCCAACAACTGCTTTCTCCTTCTGCTCTTTCTCTCGGTTCAGCTCATCGTTGTTCTTCTTTATTCTGATTTCCCATAACGCCTTGATTGAGTTCACTGTCCCAAAACACACAGTCACGCTGGTCATGATGACACACCCGGCCATTCGTTTAACCTGTATGTCCCAGTGCCTCTAACTCTGGAGAGGGAAAACACAAATCAAATACAATGGGAGATATGGAACAAGATGATATGATCTTCTAACTGATCTTTAATAAAAACTGTAAAAGTGTTACCATGAAAGCTGACATCTACATAAAGTTGCGTACATGGAATATCACAGTATATTTAGAAACGTATGAAAATAGACTGCACTTACCGCTCTCATCCATTCAGACATTCTACAGCAGTCCTTAACGTAGTTTTAAATTTGTTCTCACTTGTGTTTTAAATGCTCACCAGCATCCCATCTATGCTTAGAGTAATAAAATGATTCTCTTTGCTTAAAAACTCATTATCCTGATTGCGTCTGTCACTGGCTTTTCCTCATGAAGTGTAAATCTGCGAATAATCTAAAATTAGACATGGAGCTGAGAACCAAAACGTCACATGGCAGAGCTAGAACAAGTAGCAGCTGCCCCCTGACACTCATACCTGACACTCAGACGCTGTCATATACAACGAAATAACAAAAGAAAATCCTAATCAACAATAACATTTATTTAAAACATGCCGTAAAGATGGAGTTTATAGTTTCATTAGCCTGTACACCTTGAAATGGTTAAATACATTGCTACTGACACAACTATTATACAACTGTATTGATATTACTCTTACTTTTAATATAACCAAGCTTTTGAAAGACTGAAGGTATTATTTTCACAATATATGATTTATTCATGTTAAATATTGTATCATTGTAACCAAACTTTTAGTTAATAATAGAATACAAAATAAAAAACTGTCTACTTCCTGTTAGCTGAGATTATACTGAACATGTACTATATGCTCACTGGATATTTTGGGTTTTTGCACTGTTCTGTATAAACTCCAGATGTTGTTGTGTGTGAAAATTTCTACAGTAAATCATCAGTATGTCAAATTCGAAACTCAGTCCTTCCTGCATCATGACGTGGCTAAAGTCACAAAGATCACGCTTTTTGCACAACGTTTGACCTGAAGCTCTTGTTCTGTGGCTGCCGGATTATGTGTTATCCCCTTTCCGTGTGATTTAATAATTAAATATGTGCACGGCTTGATCAATCGATTTTACAGAAGGTCACTGTGTTTAAGATAAGTGCGACACTCCCAGATTGCCTGACCCTGCTTACTGGCTAGCTAAATAGCAGCACAATGCATAAAATCATGCATATGCAGCATAGCAATAGATAATGTATTCATTCATCCATCCATCCATCCATTATCTAGCGTTTATCCTGCTCAGGGTTGTGGGGGCGCTGGAGTCTATCCAAGATAACTTAAGACATGAGGCGGTGTACATCCTGTACAATCAGCAGTTAATTGCAGGGTTAACACTTAGAGGCAGACAACCATTCACACACACATTCACTCCTATGGACAATTTAGAGTAGCACATTCACCTATGCCCAATTACATGTGTTTGGGAGGAAACTGGAGTGCCTGGGGAAAACCTGCACAAGCACAGGAAACGCCACACAGGAAGGGAACATGCAAACTGTGGAGGGTATGAAGGGTGGGAAGAGAACCCATGACTTTCTTGCTGTGAGGCAGGAGTGCTAACCACTCTGTCGCTGTGCTGCCCCAATATTAAAATGTATATTTAAAGAAAATAAAATACAGTATGTGTTTAATAATTTTTGGTATTGCTCATGTTAAAATAATTTCTGGCCAAAACTGTGCTTTTATCTTTAAAAATACGAATAAGCATTTTAGAAAAATCACGTGACGTGATCCTCTAAAAGAGGAAGAAGGTCCATGGGTTAGATTCCTGCCCAGGGTCTTTATGTGTGGAGAAAAGAAACACATGCGATTGGGCATAAGTGAATTGTCTCTAAATGTTAACCCTGCGATTAACTGGCGATTGTCCAGTGTGTAATCGCCTCGCGCCCTAAGTTAGCTGGGTGACTTATTAAGTATAAGCGATAGACAGTGAATGAATTAATGAATGAATGAAATTTAAACGTCACATTTCAATGACCACGTGAGGATCTTTCTGATTGGTTAGAAATTGGGCGTCACAACCAGACGCCCTTCCCATGTTTGAGAAAAATGGCGGCGCTCATTACAGTGAGGGGTTCAATCGCGTTTATGAGACGCTTGGTAAGTAGTTTTGCAAATAATTTTATAATGCACGCACGGGTATCGATAAAAATAACAAAAGAAAGACACTAATATAATTTTTGAGGACGTATTGTCATGTGACAGGAAGTTACACCCAGACTAAAAAAAGTCAAGGACCAGATGCTAGCTAAGCTAATAGGCTAGTCGCCTAATGTTTAGCCGGTAAAAGTGGTGCTAGGTTGGCAAGCGGCTTGTTTAGCTTAGCTTAACTTAATGATAGGATATAAACAATAGTTAGCTGAGACCGTTAATGCTCACGTTTGTTTATAACGAGAGTTTTTTTCTACTTGTAAATACGATACTATAATTAATTGCCATTCTCTGTAGAACTGTATATGTTGGAACGTACGACCATGGCGAGACACGACAGTAAAGTTGTACAGAACATGTCACACACCGTGAGACGTGTGCAGAATATAAGCCGTAAATGCAAATAAACACGTCTTGGTTATTGGTCTTGTTTGTTTTGTTTCAGGTCACTGTCCAGCGTTTGCACAAGTGTTGTTACTCCAACCTTCAGACACTTTCTATACCCCACACACACCATGCATACTGCAGCAACGCTTTGTATCAGCACACATTTTTCCGCACTAGCTCTGGTAAGTATTAATTATAATCTATATGATATGTAATATAATAATGTAGCTATTAAATATAAGGCATAATTAATCCTGTAATCTTGTACCTAAAACTTGTACAGATGCAAATATTCACAACCTAGAGCAGGAAAACTTTATATGTGCAGGCCACTTCACACTTTCTAATAATGCAGTAATTTAGATCAGTGTTTTCCACCACTGCATTTTTTTTTAATGTGCTGTTTCGCATTCTGATTTTTTTAATTCAGCTGCAGCAGGACCAATTTTACCATTCAAGCTGGCAGATATTGGGGAGGGAATTAGGGAGGTGACTGTAAAAGAATGGTAAGTTTGACTAAAGTCTATGAAACCTGCATTCACCAGCAGGTGGCAACATTTAGAGTAGTGAGAAAATGTAACTTTTTTTTACATTTATTTATTGTTTTTTAACATTGTTAATGATAACTTTTTTTCCCATTTACCTATGCCAGGTATGTCAAAGTAGGTGACAGTGTGTCCCAGTTTGACAGCATCTGTGAAGTGCAGAGTGACAAAGCATCAGTTACAATCACCAGCCGCTACGACGGAATCATCCGCAAACTGTATTACGATGTCGATTCGATTGCGTTCGTGGGCACACCTTTAGTTGATATTGAAACTGATGAAGGAAACGGTAAGTTTGCATCCCAAAAAAATTAACTTAAGCTGGGAAATAATGAGTGCTGAACAGAATTGTTTGTGAATCTGATTTTAAACTCGCAGCACAATCAAATAATAATAAACAGTATTTATATCTTCTGTTGTCAGTCAGTTTTTTTTTTGTTTTTTTTTTCTGTAGCTGTTGCTCCAGAGGAGGACGTGGTGGAAACGCCAGTGTTACACGACGAACACACTCACCAGGAAATTAAAGGTCATAAGACCCAGGCCACACCATCTGTGCGACGCATAGCCATGGAAAACAACGTGAGTTCTAAATGCAAATATTTACCAGCTGTAGTAATAATTAATTTACAAAGTATTTGGCTCAGAATCATTATTTGTTGCAATAAGAGTATTTGCACTCTACTGCAGAATCAATCATTCGTTTTAGACAACTGTGTAGAACATGGTGGCTTTGCGGTCAATGCAATATGCATAGACGTAATCTTCATTTTATTTTCAGTTAATTTTTTGTTGCAAACATCAGGTAAAAACTTTCCAGTCTACAGAGGTCTCTCGTTAGGATAAAATTTAAGACGAAATGAAAAGAAAATTACAAATAAAAAAAGTGCATGCATATCAAAGGTTGTTTGTTTGGTTGAAACATGCATGGTAATAGGAGCTACTTGAAAATTACGAAATGAATAAAATCACCATATAAAGGTAATGCAAGCAAATTATCTAATCTGTCAAAGAAACGGTATAATGGAGTTAAAATAAAGGTAAAACCCCAAATCCATTAAATTCAATCACTTTCTGAATTGGTTGGTAATGAGATACGGTTTAGAGTGTTTTCCAAATATTTGATTAATTTTTTTTGTGTGAGTAGGCTGAATTAATTTGAATACTAATTTTGCTAAGGTTTCACCTGTAGTTTTCTTCACAATGGCCAAGCTCTGTCCTTTTTAGATTGTGTTAGGTGTTTTACAAAACCTCAAAGTAGTAATAACTTGCTCTAGAACTTATGGATCAGTCCACCGTAAAATGGTGGAATGAACGACAGCAAAACAAAGACATGATTGACGACTGTTGGCCACTGTGCCTGCTTTGTGGTGGGTTTCTGTCATTTTCTGAACAAATTAAGAATAAAAATGTCCCTTAAAACCAGACCGACTTTCATAGTTTAATCAAGTGTGGCTGCTTCCATGGTTACCAGTGGTCGTAGTCGTGTAGGTTTGGGGATCAGACATTATATATAATTGTCTTATTTTCATTCAAGCTTATGTCATCTTAGATCAAGCTCAGTGAAATTGTCGGGACTGGAAAGGACGGGCGCATTCTCAAAGAAGACATCCTGAACTTCATCGCCAAGCAGACAGGAGCTATCTTACCGCCTACCCCTTTCCAAGAGATCCAGCCACCTCCTCCTCCACCTCCTCCACCTACTAAGCCCAAAGACAAGAAGCCTCTAGATGTCCCTACGCCGGTCATTCCCAGACCGGTGTTTACAGGCAAAGATCGCACTGAACCGCTTAAAGGTAAGTTGTTAGCGTACCAATGTGGACTAATTATTAGCAAATCCAAACAATGCTTGATTAAATATAATGATAATATAATGATTGTTATTATAATAAGGGGTCCAATTGCTGAAAGGGTTGGGTAAAAAAAATTGCCATACTGTCATTTTACACCAGGATTTCACAAAGCCATGGTGAAGACAATGATTGCGGCGCTGAAGATTCCACACTTTGGCTATAAGGACGAAGTAGACCTGAGCCGGTTGGTGCGTCTTCGCTCCGAGCTGAAGCACGTGGTCGAACCTCGGGGCGTGAAGCTGAGCTACATGCCGTTCTTCATCAAGGTAGTGCCGCTGTTTGTCTAAGAAGCAGTCATTTATCCATATGAAATGCTTAGCAGCTGAAGTGAGTGAGAATTGTATTTTAATAGGCAGCGTCACTGGCTCTCCATCATTTCCCAATCCTGAACGCCTCAGTGGATGAACAGTGCCAGAATATCACATACAAGGTCAGATTGTTTATAAATAATTGATGTTTTAGGCATGAAAGGAAAAATGGTCTTTATTCCTGTTGCTTTGAATTCTTGCTCAGGCTGCACACAACATTGGCTTGGCCATGGACACACCTCAGGGTTTGCTGGTGCCCAACATAAAGAATGTTCAGATGCTCAGTCTGTTTGAAATTGCCGTGGAGCTTAATCGACTGCAGGCCTTAGGGACATCTGGGCAGCTTGGCACAACTGACCTTACTGGGGGAACATTTACGCTCTCCAACATCGGCTCAGTAAGTGTAATACATGGAAATGCCAGTGTGCTAAGAAATTCTCATTTGTAACTGATTAATTTTTAGTCTAATTATGTTAGACTGACAGTACACTGGTACTGTACACATCGTAATGCTCAATCCATGTGTTGCAGATTGGCGGTACTTATGCAAAGCCAGTGATTCTGCCTCCTGAGGTTGCAATCGGTGCTCTTGGGAAAATCCAGGTTTGTGACATTTTTTACTTGGTATAAGTCATTTTTGTGTCATTATTGAGTTTAGTATTAAGATAAACTAAACTTTGTCTTTCTGTTCTGTGCAGGTTTTACCCCGCTTCAACTCTAAAGATGAGGTTGTGAAGGCGCACATCATGTACATCAGCTGGTCTGCAGATCACCGGATCATTGATGGAGCCACAATGTGTCGCTTCTCCAACTTGTGGAGGTCTTATCTGGAGAACCCAGCCTCCATGGTGCTGGATTTGAAGTAGATCGTCCTCCTTAAAGAACACATTCAGACACTGACTAGTGTTTAAACTTGGTTGTTGTGATTACGTTACTGAATTAAGATACTCCAGAATTTTCCCTTTTATTATTTTTTTCTTTTCCCTTCCTCTTTCCACGATCTCTCTCTTATCTCATGCCGTAAACAGTAAGGACATTAACACGGTTTGGAAATGTAACATGACTGTACAGCTGCTAGTCTTGTGTGAGGCAACTGCTTTTTTTCTGTAACTACACACAACCAAGGCACAACCTACAGACTGTTGTGTTGTTTGGTTTGTGTGTGGCCTCCTCTGGGAGAAATCTATAAATAGGAGTGTCTGATTCAGTTTTAACCCTCAAACACTAAACACTTCCTTCAGCTTGTAAATGCAGATAATTTTGCTTTATTGCACAAAATAACGTTTTAGTGTATAGACACATCCTGGCTGTGATTATGGGACGTTTATTAGTGAAGAAAATTATGTAACTGCTCCTGCGTTGGATTTTATTGTATTTAATGAAAAAAAAATCAGTTGTGTAGGCAGTTTAGAACAGATTTCATTGGATGGATGTTACAGGCCCAGTTTGTTATTTTAGTTGTTTTGTGTGGAATTTGAGCTGGGAACAGTTTTAATAAATTATGTAATTATGAAATGGCATGTAGCTGGGTCATTGTACATATTATTTTTCTACTTTTATAGTGATATTTCCTCTTACTATTATAATAGATTAACTAAAACAACACAGTTCAGCAGGTTTAGAGACTATTCCCACCCCTACATTTGTTGCATCATTTTACATCATTTCAGATTCAAGGTAATGTGGCCTAAAATGCCTTTTTCTTTATCGTTATGCTATGCTATGATGAGGTATGACTTCTTTTTTTTTTTTTTTTGGCTTATATCTGCGATATAAATCATTCAGCTAAAAAAAATGCTGAGGTGCAGCCTGGTTCTTTTATCTTGCATACAGTCATTGCAAACTTTTATTTGCATAGTTATAATGCATGGTATAAGTAGTACCATAGTTATCATTACTTATATCATTACATAGAAACATCGTCTTTAGATTTCATACCCCACATTCTTTTTTTAATTTTATAGATATATATTATTTAAAAAAAACTTTTGACTTGGTAATTTTGGTAAATTGTAAATGCTAATTCCTTAAAGTAGTCAACGGTGTATTGTTGTGTTTAGGTTTTTCCACAATATTTTACATTTATAGTATTTGGTGGATGCAATTATGCAGAGCAATTTGGTAGTGCTGGGAATTGAGCCTCCAATCTTCCAATCAGCAGTCCATAGAATTTGTGTAATTGCATTAATATGATGCAAAACATTCCCAGATTTTAGGTTTAAGGACTTTTTTTAGGAAAGCAACTGTTGTGAGATACGAGCCTACCTTTAACTTTAAACGTTTACCTTAATCCTACATATAAAAAGCATTTTAAATCATTTAGAAGGCTTATATTTATGTAGGCTTAGACTTATATCATCTAATAAGAAAATGTATCACCTAATACAGTGCATGTGTTACAGGCTTTTTTTGGCTTTTGGATGCATAATGCATCCAGCCTTCTTGACGTGCAATATTTAAGTGTCCAGTACTGCAGTACAGAAGCAATAGAAATGTGTTTACATGTTCTGTGTTAAGACAGCTTGGGAATAGAAGCATTTCACTCATTTAATATCATTGTGTACTTTATCAGAACAAATGGTGTCTAAAACAAGAATTAACAAATGAGCAAATAAAGTGCTTAGAAACTTAAATTATAAGTTTACACGCTTTTCCATACATTTGTGTTTATCAGGGGTTAAAGTCACTGCTTCTATTTCCTGTTTCGCACTTCCGTCCCGATAGACGAGCTGAGTCCCTTCCCTTTAGCTCCACAGAAGTGGTCTACAGCCAGACCCTTCTCAGGAATCTGGCAGTTATACGCATGCGTACTCGCTTTCTCTCGGTTTGCTCGAGCCTTCCAGTTATGCGCACGCGCAGTCGCTTTCTAGCAGTTTGTGACTTGAGATACTAGTTGAGGGCAGTTAGCGAGTTACAGCCACATCAGAAAATTGTATTATTCCAGTTAGAATCATTTTTGTTGGTTGTAAAGTAGCCGTTACTTGGCATAGGGGTGTCTTGCTGTTTTGCTGTAGGTCCTGTTGTTGTTCGGCGCAGTTAGTGTCGAAGTTTGGCGGTTTTATCCTCCGCATTGTTTGGCAGCCGGCATTTATTAGCCTGTAGCTAAGCTAACTTTGGCTATAGACTGAGTTGAGCGAAGCTTTGTTTTGTAGTGTCTCGCTGTGGTTTGCTGTTGGCTGCTGTTTTCAGAAGTTGTTTATTGTTGTACACTGAAGTCAGCGGGAGAAAAATTCGCAGTATTCGTTGGATTTCTTCAAAAATGGCCGCAACGGCGTTTGAGATGGACGGAAGTGTAATGGAAGGAGTGAGTAAGCGTAACACTGCTGCTTTTATTTTTTATTTAGACATGTTTTGCGCTCTTACTTAATAACAACTAAATGTTGTTCAAAAGAAATTATAAAAAGCGAATGCTATGGCATTTTTGTCTTTTTTCCCAGGGAGGCCAGATTCTGAGGGTTTCTGCTGCACTCAGTTGTATTCAAGGCGCTGCTCTAAAAATCACCAAAATCCGCGCAGGAAGGAGCACCCCTGGATTAAGGTGATATGTCTTTCGGTGTTATTTTCTGAAAGCTTTACTGTTTTTTTTTTGTTTTTTTTACATACTTCATTGGAAATATATTATCCGAGGCTAGCTTCTGAAACCTCCATTCTCCCCTCCCTAACTCCGAAATGCTGAAACAAAGCCAAGTTTATTTGTTGGAGTCTGACTTCCATCCAGGAACCTAGTTTTCCCTTCAGTTGTATCTTTTGTGACTTCTTTATACAATTCTCAGTGTATAACATCCCTAAACACTTTTTGAAGCAGTAATATGTTTGTAATACTCTCTGGGCTGTAGTGTTGATTAAAGGCCTTTGTTAGTTCCACACACCAGCACATGGCCGTATAAGCTAAATGTCTCAGAACTTTTCTCACTTCATCAGAATTTGCTTTATTTATTTACCATGAAAGACTAAGACATATGTTAGTGTAGCACTAAAAAAAATATATATATAAAGCTTCTCCTTGTGGCTTGATGTTGTACTGAAGCTTTAAAAAAAAAATCTGAGCATATGCTGTGGATCTTAGTAGGCATTATGAACAGAATGTGTTTTTACAATATACAATGTTTATTATCAGCTGCCAATAATCAGAGATTTAAGGCAGATGTTTAAAACTTTACTCCTGTGCGAGCAAATGTTTTGATGATCATTCCTCCACATGCCCTCTATGAAAGTAGCCATTAATCCTCTTAGTCACTCACTTATAAAAGAAAGCTCTTTATCAAATTCTAGTGTTTGTCATTCTAACACAGGGGGGAAAAAAAGGACAAAATTGTGAAACTCTCCATTCCTAACAGTTTTGTTAATGTTGTCATAACCGGATCTGTCATTGGAATAAAAAAAGTCATACAATATCTTAATTGTTATTAAACAAGTAGGTTTTGTGTCTACTTAAATGAATACTGCTATGAAAAACAGCAGTGAGGACTCAGAGAAGGCGTTGCTATTGTTCACTGTGTCTCCCCCCGTGCCCCTCACTAGGCCTCAGCATCTGTCAGGCTTGGAGCTACTGAGGGACATGTGTGATGGGAATCTGGAGGGAGCCACCGTGGGGTCCTCCGAGATCACGCTGACTCCTAAGCGGATCAAGTGCGGGAATTACATAGCTGATACACAGACTGCTGGGTAAGAACAGCATCTGAAATACATTGTAATCATAAACCATGTTTACAGTATTAATTGCTCCTAGTTGTAAAGTCGCTATGATGATCCTTAGAGGATTTCTGAGTACACTACAACCGCTATTTTCTGCCCACTGTAAACATTTAAGTTATTGAGTCTAATAAAAACAAGTGGTTTTTAAACGATTGGGTTCCATCAGGGTAAAAAAGCAGTGATTTATGATGTGATGTACAGTAATTTTGCATGATTAATAATTTACCGAATAGTTTTATTTTATTCACGCACATTCATGTTTCTTTATTCATTTCATTTTTTTTAAAGAAAAAATTGGTCTTGTTAATTTTATTCATTCATTATTGATATTCTTTTCTGGGTTTTTTCCCCCCTTTTTGTGCTTCCTCATAACTATTATTCATTATGGAAGTTTTATTTGTTAAATGTTCTAAATGAGATTGTGATCTGGAATCTCTTTCTGCAGCTGATGTTGTAAACTGTTGGAGTTATATCAGGTGCTATGTGTTGTAGGAGTGTTGGGCTTCTGCTGCAGATCTCGCTGCCCTGTGCGTTGTTTGCCAAGGGGCCTTTGGAGCTCTGCTTGAAAGGAGGAACCAATGCTGAGATGGCTCCACAGATCGATTACACACTCAAGGTATTAGCTTTTAGGGATTCTTTATTACTTTGCTAATTATCTACTGTGAGGGTCTTCTGTTCATTATTTTTGTATACTTCTCAGTCTACTTCATCCCACTACTTTTACTTTATCTACTAATTTGTCTGCCACTTTTTTAAAGTGCTCTTTGGTCATCATTTGTTTGTCAGTATCATCTTAATTTACTACTTTTACCTTTTTCTTTAATCGTGTAGACTTGCATAACCACACAGTTTGCTATAATCCTGCTAAAATAATTTGTCCCATCTGTTGTCAAACTCTATTACTGTATAGTAGAAATGGATACATATCTAAAAAATATTTAATAAGTATTCGTAATTGACATTTCTTTTTTTTGCCCAGGTGTTCAAACCGATCGCAGAGAGATTTGGAGTGCAATTTGACTGTGATTTAAGGATGAGGCGAGTTCGCCATTAACATATGATGGTTATTGTATGTAATGGTTACTTGCATGTAATGGGCAACTCTGTTTCTTATTAAATATAATGCATACATGTAAACCTTCTGGATATAATTAGCAGGAAATGTGATTTTCTGGGTTTATTTTATTGTTTATGGCATTATAGCAGTTAATATTAAAGCAATTTATATGGTTAATATTTCTACATCATGTGACCCATTTCCATGTATTCTCATTAATATTTTGGTATTTTTATTTTTTTTTTACTTTAAATTTGCAGAGGTTATTACCCCAAAGGTGGAGGTGAAGTGGTGGTAAAGGTAAACCCTGTGAAAGAGCTGCGTCCCATTAACATGACGGAGAGAGGGAACATCACAAAGATCTATGGCCGGGCCTTTGTGGCTGGAGTGCTGCCTTTCAAGGTAACATTAACTAATTATCTTTTATAACATATAAGCTGAGACACTACAGGAGATTACACCAACTACTTTATAAACAATTGTTTAGATGTAATCATTGCCAGTTATTGCTGATGTTCATACAATAATTTAACACTTAAGCAACGCCATGCAATAATTATGCAAATGACCCTTTGTTTGGTTAGCTGTGCATATATTTGCATAAGAAACAAATCTAAATCTTTGCACTTAGGGTTATTGAAATTTAATTGTTTATTTTCCAGAACGGCTTGTTTGAAATCATAATTTAATTTTGTTTAATCCGCACATATCATGTGCTGTGAAAAGGTCACGTGTTGGTTGAAGACATTAGGATGCATATGTATCATGAGGAATGAAAAATTATACAAATACATTTTTATGACAACTAAAATTTGACTGAATAAATAAAGCATTCGTGGAAAAACAGAAATGGACTTCCAAAGCTCAGTAGATTTCAGCATGTGGTATAAATGCTATTAAAGTCTGTGATCAAGGGCTATTTAGGTGTATGTTTAGGTCTGTGCTGAACAGAATGATACCTCTGGTGTTCAAACAGTGCAATTGCATTAGATGCACAATTAATATACTGCTGATTTCGAGGATGTGAATCATAGTTTAAATGTGTCTTTTAAAATTTGAAATATGCTTCTAGGACTATGTAAAATTTCTTAGTGTTTTGATAGTTTTTATTTTTATTGGTTGTAATGCGCTTGCCTTTGTTGCATGATGTATCTTTGTACTGTATAGTATTTCCTGTCTCCGTATTGTTTTCCGCTTAAAGTCTAGTTTAAATGCTTCTTGTTTTTAGCTGGCAAAGGACATGTCCTCTGCTGCCGTGCGCACCATCCGTAAAGAGATAAAAGAGCTTTACATCAACATACAGTCTCTGCAAGAGAAGGACAAGGCCTGTGGAAACGGGAATGGTATCATGTAAGTTTGAACAGAATATGTAATAAATTAGAACTGACTTTTTCCACAGATCTTTGAAATTCGGTTTATGGATTATGTTCTTTTGTATCTTTTGTGCCATCCAGAATAATTGCAGAGTCGTCTACCGGCTGTATCTTTGCTGGGTCAGCTCTTGGAAAAAAAGGTGCACACTTTTTGGGATTTTTGTGAAATTGTTTTCGTAAATGAAATACTAGATGAATTGTTGACACCTGTTTAAAGTTTGAAATGTGTGGGGGAAAAAAAAAAAGACATTTCAGTCATATTCATTCAAAAGCCTGATTCGTTTGATTTGTTGTCCGTGCTGTCTCAGGCATTTATGCAGATAAAGTTGGCATTGAGGCAGCTGAAATGCTCCTAAGAAACATCCGGCAAAATGGCTGTGTCGACGAGTTTTTGCAAGACCAGGTCAGTACGACACACCCCATTCTTACGTCTGAATTCTTTCGTTAGGTTGCGTTTTCTTTCAAGTAGGTTACTTGTATGAAATACTGTCATTATATATACCCTAATACCGACACTGCTTTTTCATTTACTATGTCATAACTTTATATGGCAGACTTATGGCACACTAGTAAACAGGCAACACAAACTACTCACGATGTTAATGTGCAATCTAGAAATGTAGGATCTAAACTGTGTTCGCTAATATCACAGGAGAAACTTCAGTTTCTTTAGACAATGTAAGTAATAAAGCTATGTAAAAATAAAACTCCGGAGGTAATCACTAGCAGCAGAAACTAGCTTGTCAAGAAAAACATCTATAGTGCTATTGGCTGATTAATACAAAATAGGTTCATACTAAACTGTTTCTGTCGCTGGATACGCTTACTGAAAATATTTTATTAATACAGTAATGATGCAAAGTGCTCACCCATAGTTCAAAAGTGTTTGTTTCCGTGACCAATGTTCTGTAGCTGATTATCTTCATGGCCTTGGCTAAAGGCACGTCCCGAATGCGAACTGGACCAATCACTCTACACACACAGACGGCCATCCATGTGGCCGAGCAGCTCACTAAGGTAAAGAGCTATTTAAAAAAAGAAAAACGATATTGATGTGTTTAAAACTATCCTTATTTCCCGAAATGAAATTATAGCAAATCTTCACATTAACAATGGAGTGTGCTGCTATGTGATGTGTTAACATCTGTAAGACGATGTGTCAAACTTACTTTGTATGAATAATTTTGTTGCAATGAAAATTTAAAAGTGAATCAATGCTTGACCTTGCAGACACATTCAACCGCGTGTGTGTGTGCGTGCGTGTGTGTGTGTGCGTGGTTTAATAGTAAGCTCCAGGTGTTTGGTGCTCATCTGTTTTAGTTAATATGTAGAAAGATAGGTTTACATGCACACTGTCTTCATGTACAGTAATCATGGCAGCTTTCATTCCCTACCAACTCCTGGTTGTATACAAACACTCCAGTTTTTACTCTAGATTTGGATAAAGACTACAGTGTGACAGTGTGGACTTGCAGATTGTTTTTCTTTGTGACTAGTAACACTGGTAAAGCTTTTCAGGCTGTAGATTTCAGCTCCTGCTTTCATTTCAGGCCAAGTTTGTGATACATAAAGCAGAGGACGAGCATGGCAACAATGACACCTACATCATCGAGTGCCAGGGTGTGGGGGCCACCAACTCCAACCTGTGAGCTGCTGATAGAGGCCACTGGAGGTCATGTAGCAGAAACGCACTACTGTAATAACAGGACAGCTTGAAGATTTTGTCATCTGAGCGTTTTTTTTTTACGCTTCCACACAAAGTTTGCTTCATTAGTCTTTGAGCTGACCCTGTCTTGGTCTGCTTTATCCACGCTTTTTATAATAATCCAATTTCTCAAATGACTTTTGTTACTCAGGGTATTGCCTTACACTGTAACCGAGTGTCATGTGTCCTATCAGCTCTTTTTGTTTTAAAAATTGCATCATTGTTTAGTTGGTTAGAATTTCCAGGATTTAACCAGATGATTCATTTTTTTGATCCGCTTTCTTCTTTTGCTAAACACGAACCTTAAATAAACCACAATTTTCCAATCAGACCCACATTCAAATCCGGATAATTTGCATGGAACTAGGAATATGTATGTCACCAGTAATTATAGTGCACTGTGTGTACATGGAGCTAAACAAAACGGTCTGCTGTCCCTGAGCAAAAAAAGAACTGAGTTTATGTAGCTGCTTTTTTGTAAATTATTTAAGGTGATTTATTGAATGACACCATGAATTTTTTTTATTCTTTGTTTGGTTTGTTTTAAGTTTCATTTGAAGCTCATTATTTAGGCTTATGATATTTGTGAGGTGGTGGGCTTCGTGTTCTCCCTTAAATGATGGTCATATTTTTCGTTCGTAGTTTTTAACTACATTATTTATGAGAAGGGATACATGATGTTTGCCTTTTCCCTTTGTTTTTTTGCTTCACTATAGGCGAAGATCATCTCTGTTCATTTACTTTAAGATATTTTTGAAAGAGACGTTCAAAATAAAATCGTTAAGAGTATAGTTAAAAGGTTGTGTTCCGTCTGATTCTAAATAGCTGTATGGCACTCTGGGACAGAGCAAGAAAAAAAAAAAGCGATAGGTTGGTACGATGAAAGTTTTATCACAGTCATGACCAAGAAAAGCCATTTTTTAATATAAATTTTTTATCCATTTTGTATGTATGTTTAATTTTATGGAGGTTTTTGCAGTAGGTTATTTCCTTTTTTTACGTTTCACAACAGCTATAAAACGGTTACTCCAGCTTTTTTCTTAATAAGACAATGAATTAGTTTATAGTTTTATAAGACAAACTGCAAAGTGTAGTCTGCTCTGTCCTGAAGGCTTTCCTGTTGCAGGTTTCCATCTGACTGTTGCAAAGCACTGATGAGACTCACTTCATAAATGTTGAGTAAACCAGCAATTTGATTTTGTGAGCTACCCAAGTCCATGAACTGCCCAAACCGGTGCTGTTCCTGTAGAAATTATGTATTTAACCAAGCACATAATTATCAACCTGTGATTCATAGCAGCGCTACTGTCAAAGCTGCTGATATAGAAATCTGGCAAGTCACAATCTAGAGCTGTTCCTTGGGGTAGCTAGTTTTATGTGACGGTGGAAGCTTTTGCTCCCACCCCAGGTCTGTTTGCATTTTGGAGCGGTTGAAAGTGCAGTTACCCCCAGCAGATGGTAGGACAATGGTGTGAAAAGAAAAGAATGAATTTGCATGGAGCCCTCGGGTCTGGGAAGGGTGCATCTGTGATTGTCTGGGCAAGAGTATGTTCAGTGAGGGTGGGTGTGAGAGAGCACCATTAAACGCTGGCCTGTCACAAAAAGTCTAAACGGATACCAAAGGCAATCTGGGGAATTAAGAATTTTTAGTGCAATTTAAAAAATTGGATGAATGTAATCCTGAGCATGAATCATAACACTGCATAAACGCTGTAAAGT
>JAOUQX010000003.1:7916148-7931005 GCA_028566295.1 Liobagrus marginatus
GAGGACCCTTCCCATAGGTGGATCTCTCCACTCGATGTTTCAGAGAACCGGGGTTACGACAGTAACCTATAGTTTCCAAGTCAGTGGTATAACAACATATGTAGAGACGCATCAGGTGTGAAATGAGACGGCATTCTCTCTAATCCACTGCAGCGAGTCGAGCGGTGTAACTGATCAATCACGCATAACGTTATCACCACCTTTCTTATATTATGGTGGTCCTCATTTTTCTGCCAAAAAAACCCTGCCTAGGTCCATTAGACCCTGATTATTTTCAGCCACAAGCAGGTATGGTCACACCATCTTTTTAAAGGCTTGCTGGTGAGTTTAAAACGAAAATATTGAACATTAAAGTGTAATTAATTTGCAACATAATCGTCAAGTGGCCCAGCGATAGACGTCTCTACGAATTCTGTAACCCTTCCTCAACCTCAGGAGAGCAATTAACGTTACCCGGAACACATTAATCACTGCAAAATTGATTCAATAATCAAATTATATTTAATTATACTATTAAATTAAATTAATATTATTCACATAAAGCTGTCCAAATAATTTGAGAAATTTAATATGACACAGTCATGTCCATTTCCGGGGTCGGCGTTTAAAAAAAAATTGGTCAAAATGCAACCAAACGACACGTCCCTTTTTTTGAAACCGTGCCATAACCGCTAAGCATGATGGGAAACCGAGTCGTACCAGGCTCTTTCATCCTTTTATGCGGCTTGCAGAACGCCATTTCCCAGAATCCTACTCAGTTTCTGCACATCGACTGATTTTCATACATGGGGAAAATGAGAGCAACGAAGAAATGGGAAAGAATAGCGACGTGGGGGGAATTAAATAAACGAAAATTAAGCGGTTAGGAAGTAATGGGAGAACACTAATGTAATTATGTATGTGTCATCCGTGAGAGGGAGGAGAAAACGCGTTTAGTGCTGTCGTTTTTTTGGTGTTATTTGGCGTTGAGGGAGGCAAGGCGCCTCCCTGTAGCTGTTTTTTTTTCCGGTTTGGTTTCAGCTGCAGTGACCGAGCTGCACCGAAATGGCCCAAAGCAGAGCAGTAGCCACACACCGCTCGTTCTTCACACACTTCTATGCAAACGAGAATGTTACATTCACAAATAACCTCGGAACTATTCCTCTGACGGATCGCCGACTGTAGCCATTAAACGTCCCAAGTGCCGAAAAACTAGGATTTGTGCTTAATATTAAAAAGGTACGTGTTTTGTTCCGTGTCTGTTTTGCCATTTCGTGTTTTTTTTTTTTGTTTTTTTTTTTTTTTGCCAATAATGCCTTAAAATATGGTTTAGTATGGATTCTACTGGCCTTAATAATTCTGGGTGTATCGCCACACATTCCCCCCCCCCGTTTTCACTGCGACACAGGAAGCAGAGGTTTAAGTAGCAAGATAACATGCAAATTCATAGAAGATTTCTTTAGTGACCGCGTGGTAACGTTGTAAACCCAGTACACGTTTATATCAATTAAATAATGAATAATGGTCAAAGCATTCTGCAAACTGCGCTGTAAAAATAAATAAATAAACAAATAAAAAAGAGAGAGATAGGAAAGGAACTACAGCAACTTCTTACCTGATAAGGTAACCTGGTAAAATATTTAAATTAAACATTGTGGTGATAACTGAGTAATGACAACATCCGTAGTGTGTGCAATCACTAGCTCTGACAGCTCAGTGTGTTGTTCTTTAAGATGACTTAAGAAACTATAAAAAGGACTTTACCTGCAGCTGTACAGAAGAGCAGAATTCTAATGATGTCATGCTGGAGTGCGTTAACACACACCGCAGAATCCAAGGCGTTCTTGTGCTTGTTTTAGGATGGACCAAATCATCCATGGTCACATCCATGACTTTTGTTGTGTTGGTAAAGTCCAGCCTAAAAAAAGTCAGCTAATGTTTTTTTTTTTTTTTTTTTTTTTTTTTTTTCTCTCATTACAGTTTAAAAAAAAAAAAAAAAAAAGTACAGGTCACATGGAGCGAGTAGGAAGCATTCAGCTGGACATCCCTGACTTCAGCAACTCCGTCCTGTCCCACCTAAACCAGTTGCGCATGCAGGGCAGGCTATGCGACATCGTCGTGAATGTGCAGGGCCAGAGCTTCCGTGCCCACAAAGTAGTCCTGGCTGCCAGTTCGCCCTATTTCAGGGACCACATGGCGCTGAGTGAGATGAGCACTGTGTCCTTATCAGTGATTCGCAACCCGTCTGTGTTTGAGCAACTCCTCTCCTTCTGCTATACAGGCCGGCTGTGCCTGCAACTGGCCGACATCATCAGCTACCTGACAGCAGCCAGCTTCTTGCAGATGCAGCACATCATCGACCGCTGCACACAGATACTGGAGGGAATCCACTTCAAAATCAGCCTGGCTGAGGTGGAGGAGGAGTTGCGTGGACGCCGGAATACAGGACGATCCATTGAGGCTGAGAGGGGTGGCTCACACTCGCTCAGCCCCAGGCATGGTGGTTCCAGAGTTCTGGCTTCACATGGAGTTGCTGCTGGGGTCATGGAAGTGAGTGAGGTCAGGGAGGTCAGTCCACCTGGAGAGTCCATGAGCCCACAGATCGTCGAGCACAGCGGACTCGGGGCTGAAGCTGTGGGTGCCGTAAACGAGCCCATACTGCGCATTAACCGGGCGGGGCAGTGGTATGTCGAGGCAGCGCCTGACATAGAGAGGAGCAGGAATGACACTCTGCATGTTGTAGAAGGCCTGCGCATTAAGACCGAACGCATGGAGGAGTGGATGGGGGCAGAGACTCAGGCCTCAGCTGAGGAAGGAAGCGGGACAGAGGAGGGGCCTACTGTGATGATTGACACCTCAGGGCGAAGCACGCTGGTGCAAGAGGGCTTTATTACTGGTGCATCCAGGGCCAAAAGTTCTCAGCCCTCCAGCAGCTTTAGCGAGTCTGAGAGGTATGCGCCAGTGAACATTTTAAACCTATAGGCTGAAAAAAGCATTCCCTTAAAAAGGCATTTGACTTAGGCATTCTCAAGTTTGCATGCATAAAAAGAAGGGGAAAATCACATGACCGCTGTCGAATGAGTAGAGTACCTCGGGAATAAGTAATTGTCCTTTAACTGCTAATCGATATTTCAATAGTATTAGCACTAATGAAAAGCCTTATCTTTGCTAATTTACACTCTTTTGTGTTAAAAATGTTCACTGTGGCTGTACTGTGTGTATCAGGTTTAGCCCAACAGGCAGCGTGGTGGTGATGGCTGAAAGGCCGAGGGCCAAAAGCGAGTCTCCCGCAAGAGTGGATGATCAGAGGCATCCTAGCTCTCAGGTATACTGGAAATAAATAGGGCACTTGGATCTGGTTTAAATTATATGACTGTGTACACTTAACACGAAACACTTCTGCATATGAAAAAAATGAAGGACAAATGTGTGTGAGTAAAATTGGTTTATTTATCCAGTAGGATGGTGTTTTAAAGCAAGCAGGGTAAATTTAAAAGGGCATACGTTTTAATTATAATGTTGAATATACACCTGTGCAATGAGAATGGGAATTTTGGTTGGAGAGGTCACTGCACTTAAAAGGGGAATGAAACAGGATACATATAATTAGATGCTCTAGTGGAAAAGAGGTTTTGGTTGTAAGATCATGTAAAGCAATTAGATTAGTTCATAAGAATAACAGAAGTCATTGGGATTAACTTAATAGCAGTAAGTTAAGTAAGCTCTTATACTGGAGTTGCAGTGGGTTTTTTTTATGTTGCATGGTCTGATTGTGCACACAGTAGTGTTAGTATAGCTCTAGTATAGCTGGAGAAATATCAAATTTAAAAAAAGCTGATTTTGCATTCGTCATGGTGATGGCTCCAGGAATTGTGTCGTTTTTTGTGTCAAAACAAAATCATGGTCATTTTTCTGACCAGCTCATGAACTGTGGTGGAACGATTTGTGCTTTGGCGACAGAGTTCTTAGACTTTTCATTCTAGCCGTCCAGGAACACGTCAGATTCTTCTGTAATCAGTTGATCTTTGTTGTTAAATGGTCATTAGCTCCTATTCGTCTGGACCGCTCTGGGTGTTCTTACGCTGGTCAGTCAAAATCACCTTGAAATACAGGCAAATGTATTACTTTTGCAAGTCTGGTAAGGTCTATAGGCACTGAGGCTCCTTTTAATAACACAGGGAAAGCTGAAATCTGCTTGCAAAGTGGCATTATAATGCTAGGAGCCAAAAGTGGTTAAATGGAATCTCTGAATCGTTGTATTTAAGCTTTTTCTAAAAACATCATGGTTGGAGTCCAAGGCCGGGTTGGAACACATGCAGACATAATATTCATAGGCAAAGACTCTGAAGACACAGCAGTTTGGCATTTCCTATGCAGTACCTAAGGCAGAAGAAGCTGTGTCAGATGAAAAACATCTTTTATACTGTACTATAGGGAGTTAGAGGCGTTTCAGATTTCATTTGTATATAATTGTTTCTGGCAGGAGGCAGTTCTCTGGGTCTTTGGCAAATAATAGGGTAAAAGGTCTTTGGGCTTGAATTCTAGGGCTGCTGGATTCTTGATCCTTTATTATGCAAGCACAGCATCTCCCCCATCCCACACACCTAGCTTAGTTAATTGTTAGCCTCATTTGCTGGTGGTTCCTGAGTTCCTTTGGCGATCCATCAGCTGCACTTATGGTCCCATATGCCAACTGGTTGTCCCAGAGGACAGCTGCTGATTCCAGATATGTGCATTTCGTTAATACATGCAGTCCCATGCTGTGCTCATTTTCACAACTTTGGGATATTATAGCCCTTAAATTTGCTGTGCGGTTTCTCAGTGTCTATTTAAAGGCTGCAGGAGGTCCAGGGTTGGGTTTTTTAAACAGAATCTACTCTTCTTCATGCTCGCATGACTGTCCCTGAATTAGTAGTTGTAATTCGGTACCCCCTGGTTTCTCACTCTGATTGGCCAGGAGAGCTCTATGATTGTTTATGTGCACTGGTGCTCAGTAATATGTAATAATAATAGTAATAATTAATAAGAGTAACAACAGGCCCTATTTCGATCTGACCTTTTTAAATTCCACCAATAATATCAGATCTCTTACCCTGGGTGATAGAACTTCCATTTGTTCGCATGCTGGCTTTACGACATCTTATCCTGGACAGCAAATAAGTAATGACCCAATGTTGGCGTTCCTTCACTTCCATCTCGCCCACATATCCACATGGACTAACTGCAATGAAGTCATCATGATCAGACTGCCAGAACACATCGAGGAAACGACAGGGTCTCACGTTATACAGCAAGCATTGCATTTGGGTCATTTTGGAATAAGACACTAAATACATTCTGATTATTAAACTACATTTAGTCCTTTACTGGCCTTTAGGATAACTAAATTCGATTGTTCTTAGGCTGGATAGATATAAGATGTAAGCCTCTTCAGCTTGGCTCTAGTCCATGGCTGATAGGTGGGGGGAGGTGCCTTTCATCTGTCTTCTCCGTATTGTACAGGCAATTTCTTGTTTTTATTTCTTTACTGATCTGTTTTGTTTTTTAAACCTGGTGTTGAGCCTTTTCTCCAAGATAGCTCCAGCACCATCCTAAAATCATATTATTATTATATACTATTATCCAAATTTTTTCCTATGGATTATGGCTAAGGTAGCTGTTAATTTGGTCTTTTCCCTAGTTTATAATTCAGACAGGCTTGGTATCATGTTATTGCTATGTTCGGTTACTAGTGTAGATCTCACAGCGACTTTGTATGTGAACTTTCCAGTAGGATGAGGGGTTTTATACTTCCACAAATGTGGTCAAATTTCTCAATTAATTTGGCGAATACAAATGACTGTTTTCAAGTAATTTTCCTACTTTGCACATTTGACACGCAAAATAGAAAAAAATTGTTTTGATGTTCACTTTTTGTTAGCAACAAGAAGGATTATGTTTTCTCGTAACTGGTAATAGTACTAGCCACAGTAAATGTTGCAATTTAGCTATTTTTTTTTTTTTTTTTTTACTTAAAATTTCCCCATTAGGATTTCCGTTTTTTCCATATAGTGCCATTATCATAGCTCTGAGTATTAGCCCCTAACAGTTTTACATCGTCCTAACTATTTACAATAAATAATTGATTTATTTCATTAACCGATATTCTAGTCTTGTTTTCACCTCCTCTGTTGTCGGTATACGGTTGTGTCTCTGCTGCTGAGATTTGTTGGACAGTTTTTAATTATCCCAGGTCTTCAGTAACTTTTTTTGCTGTTTGCCAGTAAAGTCCCAGCTGCAAGACTTCTGCTAATCAGGTGATTGTGTCAGGGGGTTATGTGTTTTTGTACGAGTGCTCTAGTTGATGCAGGTGTGCAGCGTTAATTAGATGTGCATTCTTTATGCGGTCCGGTGTCTTCTTTTTTTTTTTTTTTTTTTCCACCAACTCTTCATTATTAAAATGATGAAGAATGCTGAATACACGGCGTAATGGCACCTTCTTTTGTGGCAGAGTTCAAGACGCATGAAAATATGAGGCACTGAAATGAGAAGCATTTTTTATTTTTTTTGTATCCAACACAAAAGCTTCTGTTTTGTTTTGTCCTTTTCAGGGAGAGGAAGCAGCTGTATTTGATGTGGGAGGGTACGAAGAGTATCTGCGTGAGCAGGTGGGTGATCGCTGGTTCCGCTACAACCCACGCCTTACTTGTATCTACTGCTGCAAGTCCTTTAACCAGAAGGGCAGCCTGGATCGTCACATGAGGCTGCACATGGGCATCACGCCATTTGTATGCCGCATGTGTGGAAAGAAGTACACGCGCAAGGACCAGCTGGAGTACCACATCCGCAAGCATACGGGAAACAAGCCCTTCCACTGCCATGTCTGTGGCAAGAGCTTCCCCTTCCAGGCCATCCTCAACCAGCATTTCCGCAAGAACCATCCAGGCTGCACTCCACACGAGGGATCGCATAGCGCTTCGCCTGAAACCACCACCACCACCAACAACAACAACAACAATAATGGCAACAACACCAACGCTGCCACGCCGCGCCGCACTCAGCATGACGACGACGACGAGTCTGAGGCAACCGGCGCAGGAGTCCGAGGAGGAGCGTCATCTTTTGGGGAGGGTATACAATCGTCAGTCTCCACCACTGGGCCTGATTGATGGCATTTTGGTTTAATACAATGAGTGGAAGTTGAGGAGATGAAAACATTTAGGGCTTTGCAAAAAAAAAAAAGATGAAAAAAGGAAAAAAAAAAAAGAAGGAATTTCTCAACAAGCGAGTTAACCATGAGCACACAGGAGCTGATGAAGCACGGTTTATCCGTGTTCTAAAAGCTTCTGTCGGTCGGATGTTAAAATAATAGATATATGGAATGAGACTGTGGGTATTCTCTCTGTTTCTCAGACATTCTTTTAACTATAAGTAAGTATACGAACACAAGGTAACAAAACAATCGCTAAAACCGTTTGCTCTAAAACTATAGTAATATAGTGATTAGGTATTTATAAAGAAATGAATAACATGCGCTTTAAACCACATCTACCTTCAGTTGCACAAACTGAACCGTTACTTCAACAAATGAAGACAAGCCACACTCCAACAACCTCACACACCACTGGATGCAGTTATTTCTGTTGTTTTTTCCTTTATACGTTTATTTACCTTTCCTGTCTTTTAGATGTGTTACAGGTTTATATGTTGTTTTTTTGGGTTTTTTTATATATTTTTGTACAACTTCAACAAAAGCTTCAGGATTCAGGACAACGAGATAATGTGTTGGTCAAATTGTGTTAACGTAATTGCCAAACCTCTCAGTGCCAGACGGTGATTATAAGGTAGAGGATGTTTCAGTCCTCCGTTACTTTTGCCTTGAGACAATCTTAACGTATTGATCTGGGGTTCGTTCGACGCTGCTGCTCCCCGGCCATAGCTAGGCTAGAAAAACGGGTTGTGTTTTTCTTCGTTAGGGCCCCTCAGGTCTGATGTAATGCTCTAATGCCAGATTCCTAATTAGTTTAGTTTGTTTCCAAGTGCCAACCTGGCTTTGTCATAACTTTTTATTCTTGTCGATAGGCTTCGGGGGGGGGAACGACAACAACAACAGCTAATGGACTTTTAATTAGTTGCTGCATTATACAGACCAGCATGTTCTTAAAAACAGTGATTGGACTGATATTGATATTTGGGGGGAAACAAAAGCGAATGCTGTTTAAATTTGATTTCAGTTTTTGTTTTTTTGTGTGTGTGTTTGCCTTTTTCATTTCCAGACTTCAAATCCAGCTGCTGACTGTAATTGATGCTATAGAAAACAGGAAAGTGTTCAACCTCAGATAAGCTACATTACCACTCGGTTACCTCTCTCTCTCTCTCTCTCTCTCTCTCTCATATCACTACGCAATAGAGATCTGTTACACACAGATTGTTTGGATGCACTCAACTTAGTTTCACCTTTAATGCTTTCTTTCTCTGTTTCTCTATTTTACTGTTTTGTTTTTTTTTTTTTAATTGTTTTTTTTTTCTCATGGTTATAAAATAACAATAAGAGGTTTGTAATTTGTTCCAGCGTCGCTCTGACTGATTGAACGTGTCGGAGATGCTGAAAAGCTGATTGTTTTATAGGTAAAAGAAATTTGAAGTCCATGGGAATGGAACCAAATACAGGACACACACACACACACACGTACGTCTGTTAACAGAAAGATATTTTGAACTGAACGGAATGACTGTGAGATTAGGGGTCATCAGAGGAGAGCACTTTAAACGTGGAGTCCCAAGTTTTTTGTTAGTTTTTAAGCAGATGGTGCTATGATTTGACTTCAAGTGGCCGAAGCTCTCGGGAACCAAAGGAACAGAAGCGTTTCAAAGTTATACCTCTGACAATGCAAGAGCGAGGATTAAAAAAAAAAAAAAAAACACGCACGAAAGAGATTACATCCGGCACTTAAAGAGAAGATCAGTTATTGGGGGGGGGTTTGGTATTGGGACGTTTAATTCTTCTTTTAAAATATCTAATATCTAATATCACTTATGCATCTAGAGAACTTTTTGTATGTGTAAAAATGAGCAAGGAAAGAAAAGCTTTGGTAAAGTCAAAGGCCATACGTTTGTGGGAAAGGACGCTGGGGATTGTGGTTTTTTTTCTTCAAGGCTGTGAATCTCGCGTGATTGTGACCATACTCTTTTTTTTTTTTTTTTTTTTTTTTTATTTTTTTTTATACACCTTCCCTGATGACTGGGAAGAGCACAGAAGAGATACAGCTACTGATTCTTTTTAAAGGAACGCACCTCTTATCCTCTTAAAAACCTTTCAGGACTCCTCAAGACTTTTCTACCGTTTTTTTTCTTTTTTCTTTTTTTTCTGCCGCTTCCGTGAATGCAGGTTAACTCCTCTTTAGAAAGAGATCAGGAATTCTGTCCAGCTTTTTTGGACCCACACTAAATGCCGTTTGTTTGTTTTTTTCCCTTGTCGGTCCTTCACCAGTGCAGCAGAACCACACGTGGACAACGCTGTTGACGTGCGAACAGCTCTGTAGTTAAGGTCTCAGAAAGCAGTAGCAACACAAAAACGTTCCGAAACGGTGTGTGTACATGCGGCATCGGCGCGCATCAGTCAGGTTAACCAACACGCCGTTTTTGCAAGTCTTTTTTTTTTTTTTTTTTTTTTTTTTTACTCCAGCGCAACCTCACGACAACAGCCGATGTAGATTACAACTTTATATATTCATAACCTCATAATCGAGTGTTCTATAAGCAGGTTTCTGTGTTCATATTTCAAGATTGTTTTATATGAGTGAGTCCTGTAATGGCAGGGTGGTGGTTTTAACGAAGGTGATTGACATATCTCAGTGTCTGACGTGTCCGTATGTTTGTTTCTGTTCCGTACAACGTGCGGGAGTTGTTTGTATGACCGGTCATTCCAAGTTGCAGAATGTTTTAAAGGTTAGGGCTAAATACTAATGTGCAGTATCTCTTCATTTCTATCCGAGTCGAAGAAAAAAAAAAAAGTCAACCGTCAGTCAGTCATCGACATGTTTTTTCCTACATTTTTTTTTTTTTTTAAAGAAACTAAGCTCCTCTTGGTTTAGTTACTTGTTTGTTTTTCTGAGTTTCTTGTTTCGCTTTTTATTGTTTGCTTTCAAAGCTTTAACGGCGTAGGAGAAACCCAGTATGGCAGTGTAAATACTAGTGCTGTTGAAAAACGACTCGGAATCAGCACAGCTATTGCAGATCGAATGCTTTGACTTAACAAGTGTTCTTTGTTAAACGCACACCCCCGTGTCGCACGTTTTCACGTCCGACTTTACAGGAAATCGAGCCGTCTCAAGACATTTCAGCGCGCTTTCCACAAGCTTCCGTTTACACATGAATTGGATTCCGATTCGGTTTTATCCACAGCTGTTGTGCTGTGGACCATGTGACGAAATCACTGCTTCATCCATCCGTTGTTCCCTTTATCGGAACGTTTTTAGTTCAGAATTAATCCCGAACTTTTAGCTTTCCAAAGCTTGTGCAGATGCATTGAAGTATAAAGATCCAGCCAGCTTATAACATTTCTTTTTCAGTTTGTTTATTTGGGAATCGGTAGCTCAAGTGATTTGCTTGCTGATCAGAAGATCATAGGTTCGATTCCCATCACCACCAAGCTGCCACTGCTGGGTCCCTGAGCAAGGCCCGTAACCGCTCAATTGGATGAACGCGATAACCGTAAGGGCGTCGGCTAAACGGTGTTAATGTCTGTGGCGGAAATATGCCCGAAAAGCTGTCCATCATACGGAGCGTCTGCGTCTCGAACGAACGGCTTCGGCAGTTTCTACTCCCATAACGGTGTGCTGCGTGGCCGTATGTGATCCTGTCGGTCTGTTCTATCTCTTTTTGCCCGTTGACGCTTTTGGAAAATGCGCTGAAGTTTATTTTTGGTTTTGTTTTGTTGTTTTTTTTTGTTTTGTTTTTTGCAGCTCCACTTACCTCAGATTCTCAATTTCTACCAGTAAGCTTGTGAAGTTTCAGATGCATGTCTTTACATCGTACTCGTTTTATATAAGTAAAAAAAAAATCTGGGAACACTGAACGACGGTGCTGAGCCATATCGGACACATTTGTTCAGTCTTGTCTCGTCACGCCGACTGTTTTGTACAGGGAACATGTTTGACGAGTCGACTGCAGCGTTTTTAACCGAACGACGACACTGTCGCTTTGTGAGGCTGCGACTGAGATGTTTTGTTTTTTTCTCCTCTCTCTCTCTCTCTCTCTCTCTCTCGTTGTTGCTTTCGCAGCCTCACGCTTCGTCTTCGAAGGGACAGGGCCATGTGACCAGACTCGGTTGGAAACGTTACTTGTTAATTTGCATGTCTTTTGTCATGTGTGATGGCCAAACATTAGTCTGGTTTAAGAATGTTTTCAGTCATCTAAACCTTTTGCACCAGTATATGCCAAAATAATTTTCCCTCTGTCTTGCTATATTGTTTATGTCCGGAAAGCAATATAGTCTTTAAAGCTCTTTCTACGTCTGTCCTGATCATGTTACTCTTAATCATACGTTCTATGTTTTATTTGACATATTAACGCGAATTAAGCATATTTTTTAAAACTAAGGTATTTTACTCTGAATTCTTTAAATGAAAAATGATTAGTAGTGTATTAGCATTCAATCACACATCTATTTAAATTTGAGACATTTATTGTAATAACCAGAATATTGTTCAAACTCTGAAAGTAATATAATGTATGAAAAAGAACGATTGCAAGTCTGCTTTTGCGCTCCCTTTTGGAAAAGGTACGGCGAGCCGTGCCATTCGTAGTGATTTATAATGTGAACGCTTCTTTTCACAACCACTGTTTCTTTCTTCCTGACTAGCAGATTGAAAATCCATTCTCCTAAAAGGAAATAAAGCACTTTAAGTGTTTAACTGTGAAGGATTTATTACAATATTCTATAAATGCCTGATTCTACCAAGCCCATGTGTGATCTGATAAATCCAACATTTCTAACACAGAAAAATAAACTTGCTTTAATCCAATCTCAGGTGCAGGTTTGCTTGCTTTTTTTTTTTTTATTGCCTTCATTAAAATTTTAATTAACATTTTTTTTTGCATAATTTAACATAATTTTATTGTTTATCAAACCGCTGTTTCTTTATTGTTTGGGCGTTAGTGTTGTTAGAAAACTCATTGCAGTAAAAAAAAAAAGAAGAGCCAATCATGTTCAGTATGTTAATGCTCGACACCTAACGAGGAAATGTGGGGAAATGGATGAAATTTGCATATTTAAATACCATTGTATCTTTTTTTTTCTAGCAAATATAAGCTTTGTTCTGCCTGTCTTCCTGTCCAATGACATTTTCTCACACAGTTACATCAACTGTAATTGTCCCTGAAACTAAAATGTGTGTTGGAGCTTTTTATACGTGTGGTAGTCTTGTAAACACAAATACACAAATGCTATCTCTTAAAAACAAACATAGTTTGAGATAGTTTTGAGATATTATAAAATGTTCATATTCTAATTTTATAGTTTAGCACCTTCAGAACAACACGCTTGTATTTGACTGCATAATTAACCAACAAAATGCAGTTTAGAATGTATAAACCCCCCGTTCTCGGCTGAGGGTCATGCTCTATATTTACATGTACAGTATTTAGTAGACGCCGTTATCCAGAGCGTACACGAGTGCTTTAAAGTCTCCATCAATGAATATTTCAATTCCGGTTCGTTGGATTAGAATGAAGTGACCAAACATAAACCTGTTGAAAAGAACAATTATTAGAAAGGGTTTATTTATTTTATTTTATATGTAAGAAAGGCACAAATTGTCAGGGGGTAGGTATTCACCAACATGGTGCCCGCGAGCACCACATGAGTCGCCCACGGGCCTGTACTCCACCATAACACCACTTACCAGTGAACTGCATCTATTTTATTTGTTGCTATTCTTTTTTAAATCAGACTTGCATTAATATAAATTTGAAAATACAGTTACTTAGAGATTTATAGAAATAGTGTTGCATATTACTATTTATCTGTTTCCTACCTTGTTCAATCATTGCTGATAATTATTGTGAGAAATCATTAACATGATCAGTGTCTTCACATATATGAGTAACGTTAATTATAAATAATAACATCATTAAAGGTCAATTGAGCAAATTAGTGCTTTCAGAAGTGAATACCAAACTGGTAGCTCTTCCCATTAATCGCTACCCAAGAAGTAGCTCTCGGTTTCAAAAAGTTTGGAGACCCCTGCTCTAGAACATGTTCTACTGTAGCATCTTAGTGAGATGCATTGTTGGTGTGCTTTCTGGTTGCATGCACATTGTTCCTGTTTCTCAACGTCGCCAAATGGCTGAAGCTATGGTCATGGTTTCTTTTTTTTCCTTCATTTTTTCATTTCATTTTCAGTGCTGCTTATGCTACGCTAACGCAAAGATAAAGTGACGAATGCTCTCATTATTTAGCTCGATCGCTGCGCTAAGCTATTGTCAGGGGACTTTTCGTTTGAAGGTGTTGCCGTGTCGTGACCTCGAACGCTATTAGCTGCTACTCTAACTTCCAGTTTCATAATAAAAGTCTTCAACCTATGAAATGAAAGCGTATCTCTCAAAGCATAGCGTGTCGGTAATAAAGTAGTAATACGGTACAAGGGTTTGTGTGTTTTCTTTATTTATAATGAACAATGAAGCGCATCATTAGCAAACCACCCGAAGAATGAGAAAAATAACTGATCAGGCTCGTCGTTAGAATCTTCCTCATACGTCACACTCGTCATGGGTGAAGGTGGGACACGTGACGAAGCTCCTTTTATGTGTCGGAGCAGGGATCTGCCACGCGGCCTGCAAAGATCAGCGTGTTGATGGTAGTTTCTCGGATAAAAAGCAGGAAAGGTCGATCAGCGATGAAGACTTCACGGTTCAGGTTGAGGGAGCGACCAGCGAACATGATAGCAGTAGTCGCTGAAGCCTCGCTTCCCTCTTCGTTAACCTGGAATAAAGTTATTATTATTATTACTAATATTAATATTATTATAGTTTGGATATTGACCTTCTTTATTGCAGCCTGAATGTTACGTAGGGCTACATCATGGAGGTGTAAGAAATAACGCTCAACGACCGTGATTTAAATGTCTGTTTAGTAGATTAATGTCATCAATGTCAAAGTTAAAGTTAAAGTTGAGTTTATTGGTCACATGCACATCATACAGTACAACATACAGTGAAATTCTTTGATTCCGCATATCCCAGCATACACATTCAATGTCAATACCCTTCTGTTTTTGCTGCTAGGCTTTATAGGGTAGAGGTGTGTGTAGGTACTTAACCACACACACCTGTAAGTTACCGAGCAGGTTTTGGGCATGGCTGATGTACTTGTGTAAACAGACAAAGTTTTTAGGCCTAAAGCTTAAAACCATTAGCATAAAGGCAAAGCTCCCAAATAGCTCAAAACCTCCAGATTTGGACGAGTTCCTTGTAAATGTGTCGGATGTTAAATAATAAGTAACGGCGAGGTTCAGGTTGGGTGAGGATGAGGTTGTTACCTCGATAAAGGTCTCACTCATAGCTTGATGAATAAGAACAATTGCTTCTTTCAGGTTATGACTCATGGGCTTGCTTAGATAGACTCACACCCAAATACCTTCTTCCTTGGAGAGGTTGTTACACTTCTTAATGCTTAATTAACAATGTTCTTGTCATTAGTAACACCTAGCTGCTAATTACTCTATTGATCATTGTAAAAGTAGGAAAAGGCTGCTTTTTCCCCCACTTGGTTTCTGAATATATATATATAGTGTGTGTATGGTGTATGTATGTATGTGTGTATATATATATATATATATATATATGTGTGTGTGTATATATGTATATATACACATACATACACACACACTATATATAT
>JAOUQX010000003.1:7970154-7982860 GCA_028566295.1 Liobagrus marginatus
CACACACACACACACACACACACACACACACACACACACACACACACACACACACACACACACACACACAGAGACATGGACGGGAATCAAACACACGACATTCTTGCTGTTAGGCAGGGGTGCTAACCCCTTTCACCGTGCCTGTAATACAACATCAACATTTCAAATAATTAATAACAATTACACCTATGCTAATTGTGCTACTGTTATCGATGGGAATTCCAAATGTTGTAACGCATCAGATTTTTTGACTCGGCTCACAGATCATTATCATTATGATACAAGAAATGATCATCGCCGAAAACCTCCAGTTTCCCCCGTAAACCTGTGCGAAATATTTTTACAAATCAAAGTTATTATTTTCCTACCTACAAGCGGTGCTGTTTTAAGAAATCTCACTCAACCGTGTAATTAATACAACATTTTGCAATGAATAAGAATGTAGTGTGTGTTCTTGTACTGAAGATCGGGTTTAGCATTTACTCTAATAAACCAACTCCTGTGTTTACATCCGTAATAATTGTAGGTAGGAACTAAAGATATCAGATTGAGAAATAGAGATGACGTGCACTGTAGGATTTATCTGAGAAAGCCTACAGGACAGAATATTATCCAGCTGTAATCAATAGTAAACACTCGTAAAACTATGGACTCAATTCTGACCGGAAATGATACGAATCAAAGAATCGGCTCCTTCGCAAACGGCACATTCCTGAGCTGTATTTTCCAGTCATGCGCCCTCAACTCACTTTTGTGTGTTTTTTCTTTTTAAATTTCCCAATTCCAGCCTAATAAACGGGTTTATTAATAGGTAGCCGGGTGGAGTTGGGTGTGTTAGACCAAGTCACTCAAGTGTGTGTAATGCAGGTGGAATCCAGGTCAAGAAAAAAAACACACACACACACACACACCGTGTTAGCGCATGTGGCTAAGTTAGCCCAGCCTAGACAAAGCCTGCTCACGGAAGCTAACAGTCAGGCTAGAAAAAAAAACACACGGGTCCTACGCATTTTAAATATACATCCGAGTTTGCCCGGTTGAATACTTGGTTATTTCATGTCATTTTTGTCCAAATGCTGAGTTATTAAATTAATCCAAACAGTAACTCTGTAAACAAGAGAAACAATATAATATTGCGACGTTTGCTACTACATTAGCCACATCTGGTTAACTAAAAAAAAACCCACAAACATGTATTCTTTTTTTGTCAACACCTAAAAATGATATCCTACAATTGCATTCTGTTATATTAGTTTAATTAAACGTGACTTAACGCTGGCAGGTGCACAATAAAACAATGCTTGTTCTTTAAGAAATTTAGGAAACATGTTTAGCTCGTTTACAATGCGAGTTACCTGTTCCACCAGTGTGCTGCTGTTCCGTTTTTAATGGACAAGCGCGATTTATTTTCTAGTCTGTTGTTTTTGTTGGTTCGTTACTTTCGTTCTTGTTTTCTATCCAGATGTTTATTTTATTTAATTATGTTTGTTACGTATTCTATTCAACTCCACTTAGAACAGACCATCAAGCACATACAATATTTTTTGCATTGCATCTCACATGCTAAATATGAACATTTAGGAATAAACGTTTGATTTCAGCCAAGTTATACTCTTGAAAGCAGCTTAGCCATTTCTAAAATGGCTTTTCAACGCTTAGCCCACTGGCACTGCAAATCAAGTTCATGCTGGTGAACACAAAAAATATTCGAAAACACAAAAGCATAGAATTACAACCAGATTTAAAACCAATATATATTAAATTGAAAGATCCTGTATTATACCGAATATACAGCGAATACCCGTCCCGGGCCACCCTAGCTAGTTAATCGAATATTAGCATCACCTAGCGTTCAAGCGTTATCTACCATTACTGATCGTTTAGTGGTTGTCACTAATAAGAATTCGTCTATATTGTGGCTATACTGTAGATTTTAAATACGTAAAACATTCCCGAAAAGGACGTTTAAATCTATATAATTAAAGTTAGCTAGCGAAAAGAAGCGTAGTACGCGGCTAACAAGCTAGCTAGCTGTTAGCAAGATTGCCAGCTAGTAGATTTAAACTTAAAAAGAACCATGCGTCGGCAAAGCAAATTAACAAATACGTATATACTTACAATATGTGTTCAAACCGTGCCATTCTTCAGTGGTCTGTAGACAAGTAAAACGATTTAATTTCAGTCACCATCTCGACGTGGATGTGCGCGCGCTACAGCAAAGCAACAGCAGCGCTGCTAAAACTACAGACAAGGAGCCGAACTGCGCATGCGCACTGCTACTAACCCTTAAGTATACAGCAGCATGTACATGCGTGTAGATAGAACTAACGACTTGTATTTTTTTAAGTCTATTACTTTATCTGTAACTTGAGTTTTTATATCAGAGTACTAACCTCTACTTTTAGACAATTAGAACTATAAACATATGCCAGCTATCGAATATTAAAAGAGAACTAAACAAAAGTAGACTCAAATCAATTCACCATGTAATCAAATGGTTTAATTCCTAAAGACCAATAAAATCAAATCATTTATTATCCATACATTTAAAATCAAACAGACAAAAATATGACAACCTGTTCAAGGTTCTTTTCATTAAAAAAAGGGAAGTAAACCTGCTTTTCAAGGTCACTTACTACAACTCAAGGAAAAAAAACAAGTACAGTATTCCTGACTGACACACACCAACCCACGTGTATCTTCATAATAAAAGTATAAGATATACAAGCAGTGGTAAATATACATTGAAAATATGTGCACAATTATAATATAAGTCTTGACTTCACTGAAATCCTGCCTTGAGGAAAACCTGATTTAAAATAATTTAGGTAGCTGTCGCAACCTACTAAGATCAAGAAAATTTCCAACAGAGCCTTGATTTTCAGAGACCGAAGCAATTCGCTTATTGTCGGATAAAGAGGACCGGCGCTGAAGTCGCAGTTGAGGAACGATGTTATTTGGGTTGTTCTCCTTCTCAGGACTTCTTGTTGTGTGAGCCAAAAGCTGCATTTTGGGCCGCAAGTCTCGAATTATCTTGCTTTGAGAGTCGTGCGTGAAAGGAACCGGCTCAGGTTGTTTGTTACTTACATTCTTTAGGATAAAACCAGTTTCTCTTTCTCGTCCAACACTTTCCGAAATGTCATGTTGCAAAGAGCAGCCAAGGGCAGAGTCGGTCTGTGCTCTCATGCTGCAATCATCCTCTTCCTCTCCGCTGCTGCCTCCACCTTCCATTAGTCCATATTTCTTCATATACTTGCAGGTGGCTAGTGACATGTTGCTGGAAGAAAGGATGCTCAGTCCGGTGCTGCTCTTATCTAGTGAAGTATTTCCAAAAATCAGGGCACTGGGGTTGGATTGCGCTCCAGCTGACTCGCCTCTCAATGACAGGTGGGAGAGCTGAGAGTCACTGAGGTACTTGAGAGCGATGGCATCGGCTTCTAAACTCAGATCCACGCCCCCGCTCATCCCCCAGATGCTGGTGCCTACTGGCTCAGAGAGAGCCAGCCTCGGGATGACAGCCTCAGGGTTTATATAAGCCAGTGTGCTAAAAGCCAAACACAGTGGATTCATATTTAAGACCACAAAATATTTTACAGGGGTGTATAAAAGTTTGTAAAGCATTTAAATATTTATCAATTATCGCCACGTACCCTGAACTCCAGAATACCAGTAGCGGTGAGAAAGGGCAGATTTTATGTTGGAGGTTTTTGAAAACTTTTAGTGCAGCCAAGTTGGTTGGATTAGCAAAAAGACAAAGTTTATTTAATTTGCAAAAAAAAAAAAAAATAATAATTATTATAATAATAATTTCTGATGACCAAAAGCAAAAAAGGGACCTTATTGTAGCAGCAGTTTTTGATTCCTTGTATTTGTCCTTGCTGAGCCAGCTAATGGGCTCATTTACATTAAAACAACAGTGCTGCTACTTTGAATAAATGGACAGTAATATGGGAAGTGGGATGCTGCCTAACTTGTGATGATGTATGGCTTTTATATTTTGGTTAAACCGGTGTGTGCTGTCGGGTAACATCAGAGAGTTCACAATATTCATGCAACTGACAATCATTCCATTGACATTCTATTTCTATGTGGATTGGCTAATCTGTTATTTTATATTGCTAGGGGAGTTAGGGTTAGGGGTAGTCTTTCTGAATTCATACCAGTGTACTCCGAATATTAAAATGTAGAGCGCCTAAGAAAAACACACAAGGTGTAAAGACGGGACACGCAGCCTTGCGCCCAGTGCTGAGCAATTTGAGCTAGTGGGAGTGTAGGAAACTACACCGGAAAGGACACAATACCGTTTACAGCATAGGACGCTTTATGTACCTGGCACTTTCTACAGTGCTGCGGATGTTCTTCCCTGCACTGAGCTCCATGTTGACACCAAGGCTCTGCAGCTGTTTGAGTGTGGCGCTGACCACCCGGTCCTCCTCGGAACCCTCAGAAGTCTGCTCCCTGACTGGAGGCTTTCTTGTAGGGGAATTTCTATGTGAAAGACTGGGTCTGGGGCCATGCACATCTTGTTCCACGTTTTCTTCTTCAGTTACACAGTCTTGAAGACGGCTTTCCACTTGACCCTATAGAAAAAAGCAAAACAAAATCTACAAAATTTCTCACACTATAATACCAAACTACGCACCCAGAGAGAAAGAGAAAGAGCGAGAGAGAGAGAGATCTTACTAGCAACTCTTGATAAAATCGCTGATCTGGTATTTCCCCGTTTTGTGAGAAGTCCTCTGTGCCATGAGACGAAGAGTTATAATACATGCTTGCACTCTCGCCAAGCACAGGACTCTGAAAAGAAACTTCCACATCTGATTTTCTGATGGGAGGGGGGGGAAAAATATTGTTAACCACCAACAAACCATAAAAATCATCGTTAGCCTACTTCACAAGCTTTACAGTTCCTTTCAATTTTCTCTCTCATCTAAATAACAAATGACATAATACAATATTTAAATACTAACGTGCTGTTCAATCTTAATTGGTCTGTTGATTAATTTAAGTGTTGGTTTCTAGGATATTTCCTCTGACAATAGTTCTGGCTGTAAATCAAATCATAGATTTATATTAATGTGCTCTGCTTTTTTATTTAACCTTTATGGATATAGTTTTCGGTATCGGTGTTTTGTAATACAGTATGTGGTATTTAAATGAAATGACAAATTTAAGATAAAAATAAAGGCTCGAGAGAACAATAGTTCGCTGCTGCTTTAACGCGAGTGACCACATTACCTGGCTTGTTTAAATGTTCTACAGCCTTAAATGCATCAGAGAACGAGTGTTCCGGAACTGATGTTTTATTTAGCATTTGTCACACCACCTTATTGGTCACTGAATATATTCCAACAGTATGCAATCCAGTTATGATTTTGGTGTAAAGTGGAATAAGGTTACATTTTGGACAAACATGATTACACACAGTGTATCCTGAAGGGGATTATCTGACTGTTTAACAGAAGGTGATCTCATACCCTTGTTGTGGTGATGTCATGGAGTGTTGGGGTGTCCGAGGGCTTTGCTCTTCTCTGCTATGCTGGATTATCACTGAGGCAGGTCTGGAGGGCGCCGTGCTGTTATCATCAGGGTGCATTTCAAAAGATTGACCTTGTATGTCTTGGGGTGTTTGTATGGGGCTTTGATCAGGAGCACCCCAGAACAAACTTGCTCCTGTATAAACAAAGGTGTTAAGCTAATGGAATCTCGAAGGATAAAAAAGGCCAATAGAATCAAAGTTTTTCTGTGTACCTGTCCCTACTGCGACGCTCACACTTGTCTTCTTTAAGGGCTCCGAAATTGTCGAGGTCTGAATGGCCTGCTTCTGCTGCTCCTTTGGAGGTGCCAGTACTGCATTTGACTCCTTGCTTTGTGCATCGAGAAGTTTCTGGATCTAAAAGATACAAGATGTTACAACCCTACACAATAGGAAGTATTTGAAGCTGATTAATCGACTGCAATCAGTTCTTGCTGCAGCCTTAAAATGTATTGATTCATCACAAAATAAACAGCGTAATACACTGCTACAGCGAAACTATCAACTGTATGCATACTAATGTTAATAGGCCAACTGATATTTCTCACTGCATTTAATTAACCACTGCATTTTCTTGACTTCTTATGCCGTCATACGTTACAAACCTGAGCCTGCAGTTGCTTCAGCTGCCGGTCCTGCTCCATCAGCATCCTGTAAGCATCAGCAGGAAGAATGCCTATGCCTACGTCCGGTGCAGTGACTGCCACGGGCCCAAGCTGGTGTTGGCAGCACTGAGCCTGGCACACAGGCACATGCTGATCCAAAGCTCCCCTACAGGGGTTGGCATTGGGAGCATGCCCATGCGATGAACTGTATTGCAGGGGAATACCAGCATGGCACCCAGGGCTCTTAGCAGGTGACAAGTGACACCCCAGAGACAACACAGGCTTTGTAGGGGAGAGGCAGCAGTCCCGATGTGGATTGCCTTCGGAAGGGCAAAGCACCGGGTTCTGTGCTGGTGGAGACCGAGTCTCTAGCCGGGTGTTGTCATGGTACATGGGCATGTGGGCATGATGGGTGGGGCAGCAGCTGCAGCCTTGGTTATAAGCCGGAGTGCTGTGGAACAAGTGCTGTGCAGGGGGTAGAAGTGAAGCCTGATCTGGATTTATAGATTCTTTTTTGTTCATCAGGTTTTGGTGACAGGATTTTGGCAGGTGCTCATGGAGAGAGCCATTTGGGGAGGAGCCGGGCTTGGGTGAAGACGATGAGGAGGAGGAAGACGACTCGGAGAAGCCGGTGCTTGATCTTCGGCCAACAGAGGAAACGGACTTCCTGCATGTGGACGGTTGGTTCCCGGTGGTAGACTGCGTTCTGTTAAGCTTTGGCTGGGACACAACTGGAGTCAGAGGTCTCCTGATGGGTGGAGGGCCAGCCATGCCGCTATGAGCAGGTGGCCGTGGTGCAGGTTGGGAGGGTGTAGTACCACCATTGCTACAGCTCCTAAGCCGGGAATTTGATTGGATTTGGATTTGATTTGATTGGTGCTTGAGGATTTGCTCACGGGATTCCACGTTCTTCCCATCAAGGAAACTGCCATCCAACACCATGGAGAGTTCAGGCACAGAAGGTTGGACTTGTCTCGCCTAAGGTTTGGGGTGGTGGTTTATGAAGAGCATAAAAAATAAACTACAAATAAGCTTTAAAAAACAGTAAACATATATTTTAAATATACACACACAGGATGCATGAGGATCCATAAATGATCATAAATCATTATGAAATAATCTGAAAATGGAATAAAATCGGTTACAGGCCACAAATCCTCAAACAGAATAAATCAATTTCACCGAGATGCACAGACAGTCTTCGTTCTAAGTTAAATTAAATAATTATTTTATATTATTTAATTGCACATAATCTCCCTTCACCAGATTCAAAATAGAAATAATCATAAATGAACGCGGGATAGTAAATACAATATACATAGTGCTTTTCCTGTCCACGAAAGAAAGACCGAAAGAAAAAAGAAAAGGAGGGGAAAATATTGTATTTTACATCCTTCATGTTCAGTTCTTATATAGTATATCTTTTGATATTGCTTTGATTATATTCACATTTTATTATGTTTAGAATGAAATTGAGTTTTGTTTCAGAGAGATTAACCGTGCGATGCTTTTAAAAACATTGTGAAAGAACTGGGTGCCGTACCAGCTAACAGTTACGACTTCAGCGTCAGTCACTGAAAAAGAAAAGGTGGCTTAGTAGAGGTGACTCATCTCAACTATGTCATGCAATAGATGAAGGTGTAAGAGTCAGACCTGTTGGCTGATTGGGTGAGGGTTAGGAGATGGCCGAGGAGAGACATCCTCATCTTCCACTCCTGAGTCATGGTCACTGATGGACAGTTTGTTCTTTAATGCAGTTGAAGATGACGCTCCAGCTCTGATGAGAAGATGATAAACACATTGCCAGTAACTACACAACATCTTTCCGTCTCAGGCCTGAAAACGTGCGACAATTGTTTTGGAGGTTAAAAACTGAGTTGACTTTTTATTTAACAGCATTCCCCGTTCGTGATGTATTAAATAATATTCTGATCATTGGAAAAGTTACGGTGGTGAAAAATGAATACCAGACACTTCACTACAACGTTTTTTTTTTTTGGTTGCATTGAATGTTATCTTTATTATAATCTTATCTCTGGTTCTAATTGATGTTCTAGCAGCTATAAACTATTGTTCTCTCACCAGTCTCTTTTCTACACTCGGTTGAACTGAATAAGCTATAAAAATTTTAACAAGACGTTGCAAAGTGTAATTTGTACTGAAATTGAGTTAGCGTTACAATCAAGGATTACTGTATTAATAACAATTATTAATATATGTATATGGGTTGCTACTATAGAATCAATAACGTATTAGAATATGTGCTTTAATACAAACGTGCAGCTGAACTGACCGAGCTACTTCTCAAACTATCCAGAATACAGAAAGGTTACAGTACCTTAATGAGGGCAAACGAGACAGGGCCTCTTTAAAGAGCTCAGCCTCCTGATTCCGGCTCTCAACGCTGAGCTCAAACGGCAGCAAACATCCTGCTGCTGACTCGACATTCTGAAAACGGATAGATAGCCATCACCCTACATGCTTTAGGGCATTTTATGTGTGTGGGGAAGGAATACCATGCACTTTTGATTGCAATTGTGTATACGTGCAAGTCCACAATGCAGTATACATAGACTGTTGAACACATATCTCTGTTGGGTCGGAATGATGATCTCTACTGGGTAAACACTTATGTTTTCTACACAATTACTGAAAAAGTATACATGTACATTTGAAAAATCTAGGTTTCCATCTTTGTGCGTCAAGCTGTACATGGGATGAACTGCCTCTAGAAAATGAAAAGTAGACAGTGGGGAACTCCTGAAATGTCAGAGCATGTACGCTAGTTTGGATTTTTCCCTTACAGACTAAATTTACCTTCTATGAACGCCCTCTTTCACTTCATCGCTTGCTATTGTATATATAAAGTGGAGTTTATACACTTTGTGAACAGACCTTATAAAGTGTGAGGGACTCGGTGCTGCTGAGAAGCTGAAAGCTCATGTCCTTTGGCCCACAAAGCTTGCACTGGTAAAATTCAGGATCGCGGTGAGTGAGCGAGTACAGGACAACCAGGAACGCATTGTCCTCGGACATCACCCTGAAAAAGCCACAAAGACACGTATAGCTATTTACAACACAAAGTTTAAGAATATAAAGAATCCTAAAAAAAAATTTTTTTTAATCCTGAGCCCGAATTATTATTATTTTTTAAGCGGGGGTGGGAGCTGAGCTAATGGACAAATATCCAATGTTGTAAGAAGTGCTCCCTTTACACTGAGCATGCATGATCCTGAAAGTGAACAGCGAGAGTTCATTCAAAAGCAATTTCAATAGCATGCATATTCATAGTGGCTCCCTTATGTGAAACTTCTATCAAATATTCAAACTTTTGCTGGAGCGGCCGGTAACGGCCAGTTACACGCAGGGCTCTATGCTGCGTTCACAACATATCGTTATTACAGTAATTACAATATTCCAACTTATAGAGTGCTCACAACTTCATAGAACTTATTACAGCTTGCAGGCTAGGAGATTTCTTGGCGAGCTACGGCGCTGCACCTGACGCGAAAGCATGTTATTTCAGATTATTTGTTTTAAAATCAATCATTTAATTTTGACAAAAGTAGAGGTCTTCATACAAAAGTAATGAACATCAATGGAAAACCGTGAAGCACAGAGTCCGATATTTAGATTATCCATGACAACCTAAAGAAATTATAAAGTGTAAGAACACATTTGCATAGCTGTTATTTGTATTGTGTTTTTTTTTCTTTTCTTAATTCTTACTTAAATTAGTCTGTGTTTTTAGCATTATATCAGTCACCGTTACTGTGTTTATTAAATATTCTTGGACTCTCAGATGCAATGTTCTATGTTAATTGTCCTGAAATTAAATTGAAAACAAAAAAAGAATACAAAACCGGATTTGGAAACTTGAAATATAACTAATGAACCACTGAAAACATGCAGAATACACTATAAAAAAAAATAATAATAATACATGTTTTTAGGTCAATTGCTTCCAAATAATAAATTGGAGGTTTTAATTTGCAAGAATAAAACTACATAAATACATCCTGGTTTAAGCAAACGTTTTGTGGCAGTGGCGGGATGAACAGTTGGATGCAGCACTCACCTGTCGTGGAGGGAGGAGCTGTACATGTACCTCAGACACCACGCCCATACTGCTGGGTTGTGGATGTGTGTAACACCACTTAACCATCTGTCACACGAGAAAAGGAGGGGGACCACTTCATCAACCGCCACCGTTCAACCACACAACACTTACTAATCTCTCATGAGGTTATAGCCTGTGATTAGTGCAGATTAAATTACCAAAAGGGCAGGATTAAAAGGTTATCAAACACGACACACAATGTGCTGTGTTTTCCTGCAATATATTTGTGCACATACACACTGTATTCAATACAATACTCTTCACCCTTCTGCCTTCATATATACTTTTGTCTTATATTTTTCCATATACTTTCTTTCAAAACTGTAATTTTTTTTTTATTTCCAATGTATACACACACCAACTATGCACAAGTTGTGTACCATGTATGGTTGTATGTGTGACCATTCTAATGTGAACAAAAATAGAAGGAATTTTAACATGTTCGTCTGCATTTTCTGGGTAAAAAGTGGGGTGGGAGAGAAAAAAAAAAAAAAACAGCTGGATGGTCTGTGCCAAAGTTCTTTGCCATGTACATCTCCTAGTTTCATTTTGAACAAATGAAAAGGTTTGTGGACCCACAAAAAGAATCAGAGTTGTAAACCCTTAAAACGGATAGATAACTTGTGCAAAACTGAGAAAACTTACACGCCGACAAGAGGAAGTGTGTAGGCTTTTGGATCCGACTCCAAGACGAGGAGCAGCTTTCGGGTTTGGTCCATAGTCAGGAATCTAGACAAGCACAAATTTTATTATTTAGCTTACTGCCTACTTTCACATTACATTTAGACACCCTGGATCAGTATCATATGGACAAACAGAAGAAAATCAGTTCTCGTTATAAAAAGAAGAGCATATGATTTAATCCTATAGCAAACATTTTCTAAACCGAATATGATTTTTATCTCAAACCTTTTTCTGCATTGAGCTTCTACTCAACGTTTCAGAAAAGAAAAGGTGTACAACTGTCTGTCCTGAGGGACATGGGACGGTACATAGACGTTGTACGACCCTCAGACTGTGGGTGGCAACAGCAGTAAGCATTGAACCACAGATTTTTCCCAAAAATGAGAAGACCACCAAAAGTGGTTCATTCCTGTTTATGTATTGTTACAAAATTGTTTGTAAAATACTAAATTGCCACAAAATTGGTCTGTAACCTGCAAAAAACATGCAACTCACCATCGCTACTTTTGAATTATTTAAAATTTTGTTCTTGTTCTATGGTCATACATATATTTTTCGTTTCCTCATCAATGTTTTATATTTATACTTCATTCGATTTTAGCATCAGCTAATATTTTCCCTTTTAAAATGCGTGCAGGTTGACTCACCCTCGTTTCCCTGCATTACTGTGCGAGTAGAGAGGTTGTACCATGCTGGCTGGACTGCTCAGGTTCCTGGCAAGTGCAGTAGGGATGATGGGCAGCCCACGCACTGGGACGGCCTCCAGCGAACTGGCCAGCGTCACTCCTGCCCAGTGCACGCTGAAGTTTAACCGGTCCATGTTCTCCACACAGCTGAGACGCACGCGCAGACTCATAAGCTTATACAGCTCCATCGTCTCTCTGCTGCTGCACGAATGCTCCAAAATCTGATGGAGAGGAGATCAGGACATAAAGAGGAGAGGAATCATTACACTGGTGCTAAATATAAATCATAACATAAATATAAATCATTACACTGGTGCTAAATATGGTAAGATTGATGCTGCCTTTTTAGAGTCTTTTTTACACTGCTCAGAAAAATTAGGGGATATTTCAAAGATGAATATGAAGTGGATCCTACAAGAACTGCTGGACAATCTGATCCTGTCCATGCAACCCATCGTTGTCTGTGTGTTTAAGCAGTCTTCAGTGACCATACACCCTACTGAACAGTCAATGTGCGGCACTCTTGTCCAGTTTGACATGCTTCTGTTCACCCGTCCAATGTCGCTTGCTACTTAATCACGATAATTCAGTTTGAATATCATTTGCATAATCGAACTTTATTTGACTTAAAACAAATCTAATTGTTCTTTTTTCAATCACTTAATTTTCATTTTGAAATATCCCCTAATTTTTGTTAGCGGTGTACCTTAAACATTTATAAAGAAATTTTACAGATAAGTAAAAACCTAATTAATTGATTTATACTAGAATGACTTGTAAAAAAATGAAAGCTTTACAGTTATAAAACTCTGATCAACAGAACTGAATTATATTAACAATACAATTTTATTTGTAAAGTTTTTGCTACCTTAGCAAGGACATTCCATCGGCATAATGTATGCCTTATAGTGTACAAACTGTACATTCTGCATTTTTAATAAATGTACACAAACATTGTTTAAAAGCATTTTGCAAAATAGTATGTGTCCCCCATAAAGGGTGATGGTGGCTCAGTGGGTAAGGCTCTGGGTCAGTGATCAGAAGGTCGGGGGTTCGAGCCCCGCTCCAGACATGC
>JAOUQX010000003.1:8060050-8070420 GCA_028566295.1 Liobagrus marginatus
CCTAACTTCCCATCCTTATGAACTTTACATCGCGGAGTCCAAAAAAAAACGAGAAGCTGTAATCCGAGTCACTCGTTTCTGCACTTATTTCCATTCCATATGCAGATACACACACACACACACACCCAGCAATGAACACAAAATCTGAAATGGAATTAACGACCTTTGAGTTTGACTTGTGAAGAATGTTTGTAGAGTGTTCTGAAAAAAATGTCGGCGCTAGACTCGATCTAATATAACACAGAATGATTGGCAGCGACTCAGAGTTTACGGGTTTCGCCTCTAGCTAACAGAACACAGTGTACTACTAAGGGAAGGGAAACGCAAAAATCCAATAAAGGTTCTCTGCCTTAAGTCATGAGAGTTTTATGGTTGTAATACACTTTTGTTAATAAGTAAGGAACAACAGTGTGTGTGTGTGTGTGTGAAATGGAGTTAGAACAGGGGTGCCAGAGGAACGGGGGCAAGCTGGCATATGACCAGGCACTTTTCAAACTATCGGGGTGGTGACCCAGCACTTTAGGCAATAACCGACAGGTCTGGATCGGTTGCGAAACCAATCAAAATGTCTAGTTTAGCTTGGGGATGACACGCTGACGCTCAGTGGCGCACCGTTGAATCAATATCGCTAACGGTTGAATCATTTAATACCTTAAAACGTTACTTTTTAGGCTACTACGAAAAAAAGATTCTTCAGTGTTTTTCTTTCTTTTTTCCCCCAGGAAGTAAATCAGGTTCGTTTAGCAAAAACACAGTTACTAGCGTGAAGCTGGTCGTCTCTACAGTGAAGGTGGCGAACGTATTTAGCGTTTTACGGTGTATTCAATCTTCTGCATTAGCCGATAGCTTAAGTTTAAGGAGACAAAAAGTTGTTTTTTTTCCTCACCATTTTTGGAGTAGTGGCGCCGCCACCACCTTAAAAAGTAAAGTTAAAGTGTGCAACCTATGAGTTGCAGGTTAATTATTTCCTAATGACAGCATTTCCTGATAGATTCTGGATGATGATTTTTCAAGTAAATTATAATCATGTGTTGATTGGAGTCTTAAGTCTCAAATGCGTTCTGTTAGTGGAAAATAGTCACGCCCTTTCAACAGTTCATCACGGCTTTTGCTACGGGAGCACAGCCAAATGCAATTATGGCAAGCTTGATCATATGTAATGAAGATGTTTAGTTAGCATTTCTGCAGGTGACTCTATAACTCGAGCCACTTTGATTAGTGAGTCCTAGGAAATTGCTGTACAATTAATGATTAACTACCATTTCATTATTTATAACTCATTTGCGCTTAAGAGTGAAAATAAAAGTGCAAATCGAGTTTCACAAAGCTGCCTCCAGCCTCGTCTGTCCCTACGCCTTTAGCACATCACACACACACTGTGTTTTGTTAGTTATTTTGTGTATTTGAACACAAAGCGGTTTAACTCTGTACCTTTTTATTCTCTTGTTTAGGCCAGACGAGCAGTTACGTTTGGACGATTGTTGAAACATGACTTCCTCTTGGCTTTCTTTGCTCTTTTCTGCCCGCAGAAAGGAATAGTTAAAAAGTAACATTTAATTGATCGTACATTTTCCAGATGATTGATTAAAGAAATTTGCTCTGACGCCCCTCCCTGCTGGATAATCTCGGCTCCTCAGAATCCAAAGACGTGCACTGGAGGCTGATTGGCGTGCGTGCGTATGTGTGTACTGTTCTGACCCTGTGTATAGGAGGAGAAGTGGTACAGAGGAGAGCATACTTCTCTGCAGATACTCAGTAACATTACTATAGACATGGGAGACTGTAATTATTCATAAAGTCTTTTTGTAGAAGAGAAACGAAACACTCTTCATCGTTTCTCCCCGTCCCGTGTTATATAACGTTAAACAGACACGGCACCGCGTTTTATACCGTAAACGTGTAAAGGATTACGGAGTAATACAACTTCTTACAAATACTGGAAACATACGATTGCAGATTTTATAGTAAGGTTTGTTTTCTCTCTCTGTCTCTCTCTCACACACACACACAGCTTCTGCTGCAAATTTACAAATTTAGCCTTTCAAAGTACATCATGTTAAGATTGTGTAAAAAAAAAAAAAACGGTGTTTTGAAAGTGTATGCAGTAATATGTACGAACAGTTAGTTATTCCGCCGTATATCAGAGCATGGCGCCTCCGCAGACGCGGCACTTGGGTCTTGATTACTGGAGTGCTGATGATTGTCATTACCGGCGCCGTTTCTTGAAGCTGATGCCAGCAGGATGATGGTTGGAGGCTCGCTGTCTCTCCAGTCTGCCTACAGAGGCCTCATGCTTCTCTGCAGCGTGTTATTGGTGTTCTTGGCTAGCTTCTAGGTGCTTTTCCAGTTGAGATTGAGAAAACATGACTGTTTTAAAGCACCACTGAAACGGGGTCTGGATTTCCCCCCGGTGCTGATAGCGTTATCACGGTGTCCGGTGGCGCATTAATGTTGCTCTCTGTGGTCTGCACTCTGTTCTGTAGGACACTCGTTCCTCTGAAACTCCTAAAGTGCTTTTCATTGTACATTATGAACAATGCAGTTGCTAGCATAAGTGAGTTGACGAAGTGACCATTACCCCTAGTGTCATGTTAGTTTCATGTACAGTAGCGATAATACAAGATGCTGATCATATACTTTAAATAGTATTTAAAAGACATCAGATATCAAAACATGCACTTTGGTCACGTAATTTTCAGACCTGTGTCTCTATATTATATTTACTCCTTTAAATGTGACCATATGATCATGATGGAATGGTCAATTATAATAATCAAAATTGTTGTTAGTTTCAGTACAATATAAGCATCAAAATGAGCATGTAGTTCAGTTGTAGTCTTTTGCCTTATGGATTTAGTAGATGTCATAGTGTTTGTTTGACTGTGTGTCTGTGTGAACTTGTTTTAATGTATTTATGAGGACACAAATGTGCATAAGCATGTTTTATGGGGACATTTCCTGAGTCCCCAAAGGAAAATAGGTTTAAAAACGTACTAAACAATGTTTTGTTAGATATGCAGAATGTTTTATGTGATGTTTAGGAGTAGTGTGTGTGATGTGTGTAGGGTTCGGGGGATAGAATGTACAGTTTGTACACTATAAAAACCATTACGCCTTTGGAATGTCCTCACGAAGTTAGCCAAACGAGTGCGGGTGTGTTTTCACGCGTTTGAGCAAGCGTCTCAGCACTCTGTCTGTAAAGAACAAGTGGACCGTGCTTTTATAGTTGGTCCTAAAAATAAGCTCTTGATCATTGGTCACTACACAGTTCTCACTGAATCACGTCAAGCCAATTAGAGAGTAACACTTCCTGTTCTGCGAAAGATGTTTCCTGTCGATAGGGAACTGCTGAGGGACAGCACGTTGCAGAGTTGGCAGTGTTTAGGTGACCTTTTGCGAGGCCTGCGGAAACGGTGACGGCGATCGCAGGGAGCAGTGTGTGTTTTACAATGTGGAGAGAGCACATGGCCTCGGCTCCGGCTCCAGCGCCAGTGTTTTGGTCTGAAAATAAACAACAGCTCCGATGGGCCTCAGCTGCATGCGCATGTATACGAGTTGATTCTGAATGATCGACACAATATGTTGTTTAATTGTCTGAGTGCAAAAATGTTCAGGCTGTTTTAAAAAAAAAAAAAAAAAAAAAAAAAAGATTTTCCCCGTGTGATGGCGTTCCAGCTTGTTTTCTGAGTAGTCACGAGTTTCAGAGCTGCCAAGATCATTTGATTACAGAAGGTTCTGAGGATATGCTGACAACAGATTGCGCAAATGAAAATCAAACTTTCATCACATGTACAGTAGATTTAGTCAACGTTTTGTAATATCACAGCAAGTGTGCTCCTGAATTCTGCTGACAATCGCAGGCTTACGTTAACGCCCTTACTCTAATATGTTATTAATATGCCGTTTCCATAGTAACTGCTTGTTCTCTAGAACCGTTTCGTGATTCACGTAATCTGCGTCTAATAAGCCAACGTAACCACAAATCATATTTGAATGTTTATTAGACGTGCATCTCGGAGTCTTGGAACAGCTGGAACAGCTTCCTGCTACATCTTCAGAACATCGTTTATGACTTGAGGTTTCTCTGTAACACGCAGAGAGTAAATGAGGTGCTGATGATGGGTTAATGGTGATGTTTACAGTCGCCTTTATAGAAGCAATAACAGATGCTAGCTTGTTTTATTTTGGACGTTCCTGAACAGTTCATGCAACTATAAATGGTTAAAAATTGATCCTTTTAATGAATAACTAAAAATCATCATGTTAACAAACTGTTGTTGTAAAAGAGGTTTAAACAAATTAAAGCGGTACCTGTAACTCTGCTTCGTCACACCACCCTTACCTATTTGCGACTTACATTTTGAAATACGTTCTATTTAATACTAGCATTTGTCATGCGGGATTTTTAAACGGAGAAGTGAATGAATGTGTACGTGTGTACTTGTACTTGTTGTCTGCCAGACGCCCTCGTGGAAATGTTCGACGCAATCGTGGCCAGACTCCGGCGTGAGTTATCCTGCAGGAATACGGTTGTTTATCTTTTGGTTTCGATGACACACGGACACGCACTGTAGCCGTGGTGAGCAGAAACCTCACTGCGTTCTCACGTTCGACTATTCAGAAAGGCTGACACAGTGTTTGTTCCCTCACACAGTCAGCGTGCTCCCTGACCGGGTCCGGGCCTCATAGTGAGTCCGGAGAAGTTACAGCTCAGTAATATTTACACGCCATCTTCTTTCTTCAGTAACAGAGCTGTAACTTTTTGACCCCAATACACCTGGTCGCTTCATGCATTGTGAATGTCATGATTATATCCGGCTGGGGATTGTGCACATGCAGGTGCAAATGCACCCCAGATACATTTAAAATGATTGAATCTGATCCTTTGGACCACTGCATGGGGCCTAAGGCACTTAGCCAGATGTTCTCCAAATGTAATTACATCCAACTCTGAATAGCAGCTTTACAACCATCGACGTTCCCTGTACACGGTAGCGCAAGTGTCCAGATTATGTCTAGAGCAAATGTTTTGAATCTGAATTTAAACTTTAAGTAAAAGACCACATTGATGCTGGTGTACAAGATCAACCTTAATATGGACTCAAAAAAATGATGTCGTTTTATGGATTAGGGAATAGCAGACCGTGAATGAATTAAAATGGACCAATAACAACGGGGGGGATAGTTGCAGTCAGGATGAAATCAGGTTCAGTGCTTATTGCTGAAAATCTGAATTAAGGGCTTTTAATATGTGAAACAGTTTACCTCCGTCGTAATAACTGCCACGTGAATGCCACGTGCCTCGGTGCTTAACGACTAATACGGTCTATTTTCACAATCCGACACTTGCGTCGATAAATACATCACACAACCGGTTGAAATAACTGCGTTTGTTGCGCTTTCCCATTAGTACAAGAAACGATCAGCATACAAATTCTCTTTTTCTACTTCTGAATATTTTTGTCATTGTTTGACATCATTTATCCATTTTTCTGTAATGCTTTAACTACTGCTGCGAAGCAATGTTTAACACGCCGTTGTTGTACACTGTACACATTTGGCACCACGATGTTAAGTTAACTCTGCAAAAGCGAGGCCAGTTCTACTTCATTCCTACTTCGGCTTTTAAATGAAGCGTGAACCGGGTTTACCAATTCCCCCTGGGTTTAAACCGTTGTTTAAAACTATGATCACTTGGTGCGACGTGTAAAAGCGTTTTGGTATTCGATGCAATCGGTCAATGCGAATTCAAGAGGAACAAAAGAGGGACCCGTGTGAGTTACCATCTTGAAATTCGGATGGTACCACATCCCGGAGTCCAGCTTGCGCACTAACTGATGGCGGATTTCTGTGAGGTCACGTATACAAAATAGAGCGGTCACTGGTCTCCTCCAAATATGTTTCACATGCTACGTTGTGACGTTGTAGGATTTTTAAACTCGACGCACATTGTGCAAACGGTTATGAAGGTTAAATTTAGAGCCGGGGTTACCCATTCATCCCGTTCCTTATGCAAACATTTCGTTATCAAATTAAATCCCTCTACATTCTAGTTTATACAAATGAAATTAGGTCTGCTAGCTGGGTCCGGTTTAGGTCAGACCAGGCCGGCTTGTTAATTACGCTGCTACTGAAATGTTTCAAATATTTTGAGGGTGATACCACAGTTGGCTGTGTTGTGACCAGCAACGCCTTGTATCGGTACAATACTTAATAATTACAGTCTTGCTCTTCTTGTCTGTATTTTTGGCCACCTAATAAAAGGATTCTTATTCTTCCACAGAGACTTCAGGAGTAAAACCCAAACCGATCGCACTAAAGTAGAAATTGATTGATATTTTCATTGGATTCGGGAGCTTCCTGGATCTCGGCGTACTTTTTCTCACATAGCCTGCTGGACCTTTCAGCATCACAGCGTCATTTAAATGACTGGATGTAATATAAATGTCTTCCTTTCCTTCTCAACCCGCCTGCACTATGTACAGGGAGCTTTTCTTCCAGTTCAAACAATGGACGATTACTCGCACGGCTTTGGCTCTGCTCCCTTGCATTGTGAGTTCTGAAGCAGCGAATGAGGTAATATCCTCTGCGCTCTAATAATGTTTATACCATCGTGCTGCTGGATCCTTAAAGCTGATTGGTCAGAATCAGTGGTTTTGTTAAGAAAGGTACAACATGGACTTTGAAGCCAATTAACAAAGGGTTTCTGTAACCCTAACCCTATGCATTTAACATTAGTGCGCTTAAGAGTAAATTTCAAGTAAAATCAATAGTCTAAAAGGTTTTCTTGTACTATATGAAATTCAGATCACAAACCTACTGTATATGCAGTGAAATGTGTTTATTCCGCATATCCCAGGTTACGAATTTGAAGGCTGGGGTCAGAACACCGGGTTAGCCAGACCCCCCTGGAGGAACTGAGGTTAAGGGCCTTGCTCAAGGACCCAACAAATGTTAACGTGCCTGGTGCAAACCCTGAACCCCAACCCTCTGATCACTGACCCCGAGCCTTACCAATGAGCCCTCCACCCCCACCACCCTCATATGTAGCAGATATCTTAAACAATATCCGTTATCTACCACAGGATGTTGCGCTTTGTAATTGTGCCATATTAATGCCAAGGAATGAACAAAGAGTGACCAGTAAGTGTGTGCAACTGTTTATAGCTGCTATAGCATAAGTGAGACCAGAAACTGTTCCCCAACATTACAAAATGCATTTAATGTAATTAAATGTAGAGATGTTTGTAGTTTGCTACAAACTTCAACTTCAGGATGGTAAAGTTCGGTCGTTTGATGAATTATCTTCCTATTACAGCTTTACGCAGATTATTTTATTCTTTGCATGCTGCCTTTTTTGGGTTATGTGTCGCTTTATTTATTTAGTCCAAGCGGATCGGTGTATTTTGCCCCATAGCCCCTTAACGAACCTTTGCCCTAAATGACTGATGCTGCGCTGATGGAAATCCGAGTTGTGCAATAGCATGCAGCTGTTTAAAGAAGAACGAAGGCAGCGGGGTTGTGTTCGAGTTGTATAGCTGGGCGACGATGAAGGATTACAGTAGGGCAAACATGCTGCGGTGCTTAAGAAAAAAAACACTCTGTAGATAAAACCGGGAACATAAAAAGGCGTCTTTGTATCCCAAACAAAAGCTTGCGATACCGTTACGCCTGAGATTAATAGTCCCTCATCGAGGAGGTAGAAGTGTTTACACTACACATACACAACGTGAATACTCGAGCTAAAAATACAAACGAATATTTCTTTTTTTTTTTTTTTTTTTTTTATCTCTGGTGAAACCACTCCATGTTAAGAAAATATTGACTTTCCGTACGATACGTTTACAACGAGTTGATAATGTATTAGCTCTGCCTGCCGTGCACTGTAGGCGACAGCTAGATGTCCTACTCCATATGCTATGCTCAGGACTGCAGGGATGTGGACAGTCTAATTAAACACAGTGGCCAGTGTTCATGCAGTTTATTTGAGCTGGAATTCTAACTGACATCGGAATGAAATTTACTCCGATCTCTTTCATCTTTGCCGCGGTAATCTTTGTCGATCGCAGCACCGGAAACATTTGTCGCATCTCTAAAACCTCAATGTTTAACATGACCGTGAGCAGAGTGTCGCTCAACTCACGGTAGTTTATGCTCATTTGATATCGATTCATCTATATTTAAGCCACATGTCCAGCTATTAATCGTGTTATTTAAACACTGAATTTTTTTGCTTTGTAAAATAACAATTAGCTTCATAATTGAATTGATCGTTTAGCGTTATTTTGAGCATCTGCCATAGCATACCCGTTGCTGCGTATGTTGTTACCATAGAAACAGTCATGTATTAAAAGAAGTACATTACAGTATAAAAAAAAATACAAAATTGTTTTAAACTGTTCTAGAAAACCGATAAACACTTTCCTGCCGATTAGATTAAAGAATTCAACAACACTGTGTATAATAAAAGAAAAAAAATGTTGTTACAAGACACAGCTCAACCGTACACATCTAAAACTCTTCTTCACACATGACCGCAGCTGTTTGGCCAATCCAAAGCATGCACTCTCATCATTAACAGCAGCCTACAAACATGGCTGCATCAGACTCCTCCACTTCCCACAACCCAACACTCGTAGACTTGTTTACAATCATTGGAATTCTGATCTGACTCATCTTTGTCTAATCTCTTCCGCTCGCTCTCTCTCTCACACACACACACACACACAAAGTATAAGCTTCTATTATTGTGTATGCTTTCAAGGTTTGACCTAGTTTCTGTTCCCTAGTTACATGCGTTCTTGCCTAGCTCAATTTATTTCTGGTCATTTGCACCGGGATCGTTTAAACATGGCTGGAAACTGGTGTAGGACACAAGCCAAAGTTTCAGTAGTATTAAAAAAAAAAAAAAAAAAAAAAATTGGATTTCTTTGCATTTTGACAGGATCATACTGGAACCACGATAGTGCTACTTGGCTTTGGTATTGAAAATTGCAAAATAATTACTTAGCCTACCTGACCTGTGTTGTTGTGGATGGCTTCATGGTTTGGCCTAATTAAGACAGTATTACAAAAGACTGAGGTATAAGCTCCTTAACAGGCAAAATAGAACAAGCATGCATGATGACAACTGATGTCTTATTTTTATCTCACAATTAATGCCATGGGATTTACAGCTTCACTACACTTAAACCTGCTATTCTGGAAGATTAATATTCTTTTTGTCCAATTGGAAGTTGTAGCTCAGTGGGGCTAAGGTGTTCAGAAGGTCTCTCTCTCGCGCTCTCTCTCTTGCAATGTCTGTCTGTCTATACTTTCTCCATGTCCCCCTTCAATATGAAGTTAGTTTATGGTCATTAAAAAAAAAATAAAAAATCTGAATTGACAAGAGATTGTGAAATGTCACACTTTTTTTTTTTATCATCCATAGAAACTAAACTACTTAACTCAATATCTTTACATAGGAAAATGTAACAGAGATAAAAAAAAAAAAAACAAATTAGCAGTTGGTGTAGCAATATTAACTATGACTCCTTTCCATAATGTCTAACTTTACTAATATTTTTACTGTTAAACTATTCCTGCTCTTTTTTTTTTAAGACACCTTTGCAGCCACTTGATGACCTCAGCGGTCATTTTTATTTTGTTGTTCAAAACTAGTGATCGACTACAGAACTGTAAAAGCATTACACCAGTGGCTGTGCCCTGCAGTAAAACACTCAAATCTCAATCAATTCAGCCAAGTTACACCACAACCAGGGCAGCTCTGCAAACATCTCGCTCGTTGCGTAGGAACCGACGGTTTGTTTTGGTTTTGATCTGAAGTAGAATCAATAGGAAAACACGCACACATAGGCAGGAGAGGCAAGCTTGAACTCTGTAGGAATATTTCCCCATCGCTGTCGCATTCCTTAGTCATTTGATGAAAACCACTCAAAGAGCGGGGAAAAAAAAACAAGGTGGCTGTAAATTTGCTGATTAATGTTTGAGTTTGCTTAGTGAGTCACTTGCTGTGTGGGTACATATTTACAAATGTTCATAATCACAACATTAGAGTGAGCTTAGCCAAGCAGGAACCGCTCTGAGTAGGATGCTTGTTTAAGGCGCAAGTGCCATATCTACAGTAACCACACACTCGCATATAAACCACACACACACAGTTTAAAATAAATAAATAAAATTGTATATATGTATGCGCGTGTGTGTGTGTGTGTGTATATATATATATATATACTGTGTATGTGTGTGTGTATATATATATACTGTGTATGTGTGTGTGTGTGTGTATGTATGTATATATATATATATGTATATATATATGTATATGTATATATATATATATTATGTGTGTGTGTGTGTGTATATATGTG
>JAOUQX010000003.1:8080350-8093188 GCA_028566295.1 Liobagrus marginatus
AGTCGCCAAAGAATTTCACTATATGCTGTATTGCACAATGTATATGTGACCAATAAACTTGAACTTGAACTTGAATGGTTGTCTGTCTCAGTGTTAGCCCTACGGTTAACTGCTACTAATTTCTAATCATTGAATGTCATGTCTTACTTTTTATACATTTATAGTTACATTTAATGATGTGGATGCCTGTAAAACAAGGTAGTTCCTAATGTTGCTTACCTTATAGCAGCTGTAAACGTTCCATCATCGTTATCATTCCGTCCCCAGTTTCTTTTTATTTCTCTTGACATGAATAGGACAAATAAAAGCAGCATGTCATGTTACTGAGAAAATGCAAAGCGTAACCTCCTAATTATAATAAACAAAGAAAAAAGACTATAACTGGCAAAAGAGATTGCCTTCTACCGCCCGAGAGCCGATCTGCTATATTTTCCTAGACTTTTAATCTTCTTAGAACTAGGCTAATGATACAGCGTTTATATTAAATAATGCGGACGATGTATTTGTAGGCATACGCGCTTAGATTAGTCTTAGAACCGTTGTATTGAGAATTTTTGTTCCGAGTGCATACTGGATGGAACTGCTCACGATTAAATGACTATAGTTCTATCTTTCTTTTTCCAAGGCTTTTGCTGGGGCCGGTCAGTCACACCTTTGGTTGTGGCTACACTTACTGAAAACAAAGGTTTCTTTAAAAGTTCCTTTGGATATGTAAAGAAGCACCGCTTTATGACGTGGTCCTACTCGGAAGCCTGTCGCACACAAAACCCTCTGCTGTCTGTTAAGTATCTTTTTTTCTTCTTTTTTTTTAAATACATTTTTATACTTTACTGATAGACTTATAGTGATTTTGCAGGAAACGTTTCTATCGTTGCCTACAGGTTCTCCAATGCGTTTGTTTGGAGAAAAAAAAAAGCAAGACTGGAACTCTACAACAGTGTTTCCTTTTCAGAAACAGGGTTCCGTCTCACTCTCCACAATTCTTTACTGTTCTAAGAACGTACGGAGGAAATAACGAGAATCGAGAGGCCTGCTGTTCGTTAGCGTGAACTCTGGGTAGACCTGCTTGTTTTCCTGCATCACTTTTCTAATGAAGGCAATTTCCAGTGCATGCAGCTGTTTTTACACATGACTCAAGTTTGATTTTAAGAGCAGCAATGCGACGGAGAGCCCGTGTGTGATGTCAATTACATGAACAAAAAGCAGTATTGCTGAAACTCATTACACGTATTTAAATAGCTGAAGCTAGAAGTCATACAGGATTTGGTTTGGAGGTTTAAAGTAACAATGCTTTCCTATCTGGCAGGGTTCTAAACAGAACTTTAATAAGAAAACATTTGATTCTCTCTCTCTCTCTCTCCCCTCTTTTAAAATGTACATTTTTAAAAGTCATAGTTGTAGAGCATAAGCTTTAACGTTACAAGATATTCACTGATTCCAAATTCTAATTCCACCACATTATTGACTAGAAAATGTAGGAACATTTTAGTCCTCGTGTGCTCAAAGTCAAGCTTATCAGCAGCTCATTCAACTCCCGAATGACTGCAATCTATTCAATGAGGTCATGGATCCAATGAATGGAGCTCACTTCAACCGCTCTAAGCTCCTTAATTATCCCTGGATTGACCGTAGTTAAATTGAACCCCGTAAGTGACCGTCCGCCTACATGTGATAACATCAGACCTCCTTGCTCTCAGAGCCCGGGACCCTCCAAGCCACCCGGCTACATCACGACCTTGTTCCACAAAGCAGCCCCGCAGACACACTGGAGTCACCTCCTTAAAGACACCTACATCCAACACAGGCCTGCTTTTATAAAGCTAATTAGGCCTCAGTGCATAACGAGGCTCTGGGTAGGAAAAGTGCACCCAGCTGCTTATAAACACCAAGCTGTGGATTAGAAACAAGCTGCACGCCATCAGCTACTCCACACATATAATCACATTTTAATCTGCTGAAAATGGGGAATCAAGGGATCGAATGATTGCCCCGGCTTTAACTAACAAACACATAAGAGCAGGTATAATTACAACACAAGTGTTTTCAATAAAAAGACTTCCTGTGGCAATAAATAATTACTCTACATAGCTACTCTACATGCACGTGGACCAAAAGGGTCTTGTTTTGATGGCCCATAAATTTATGCGCCTTTACGTTTAAGCCTTAGTTTAATATTCCTGTGCACTCGCTGATTGTAATAGAGCTCGAAACAAAAAAGCATTTTGAGTTCCTGTTACACTCATTTCAAATTCAATTTCAGATCTTGTTTATCACGTACATATACAGTATATGCAGTGAAATGTTTTAATTACGCATATCCCATCTTATGAATTTGAAGGCTGGGGTCAGAGCACAGGATCAGACAGAACGTGCGGCGCCCCTGAAGCCAGTGTGGTTAAGGGCCTTACTCAAGGACCCAATGATGGTAGCTTGCCTGGTGTGAGGCTTGAACCCTGACCCTCTGATCACTGACCCAGAACCTTACCATTGATGCCCCACCACCATCTTTCTTACCCAGATTCCTTGCTTAGGGACCCAACAGTGGCCCCTTAGTGGTGTTTGGGTTTAAGGCCAACGCCAAGAGCCTTAACCATGTACCCCACTGTGTACCCCACTACTTCCCCTGTGCCCTATTCCTCTAGATAGTGTGCAATAATAAACCAGTCTGAATCGCTGTCAGAGCTGATGTTAAAGGAAATTTAGATTCTTTGGATTGTATAACAACTTTCATTAGTTTTAACAGAGCTTGAACATACAACGTATTTAAACAAATATTAAACTTGCAATTATGTGGAAGTCCTTGTTCATTCTTTGGTAACAGCACAGAGTAAAATATAAATATAGTACGAATGATATGGATCCCAAGATCAGTCATCATATTCCCGTCCTTGCACCTGAAACTTTGTGCCTGATGTAAATCAGACCAAACAGGGAAAAAAAACCAACCTTTTAATGGTTCATGACCTTTGTCATAAACCATTTCTCACCTTATTCACCTCTCACTCCTCTGCGTCTCCTCTACATTCAGCCCCTTTTATTCATTCTCACACACGAGTATCAGAACTGCATCGAGACCAGTTCATCATACCTATCGTTGTCCTTACAGATGACAGACAAAACAGCCAAGAAAACTTGTATGACCTCAATGTGGGAACAATGTGGAAGCGAGCTGAAATGACCAACATGTACAGTTTACCTCATATGTCTTAATCGTGCAGAATGTGCGCGAGAATAATGTCCCCCTTATAGAGCCACACACGCACATCTGTTTAGATGTATGAGACCGAGACATCAAGGCAGACACACAGGTGCGTCCCAGCTGCTCGAATGAAATTCCTCCACTTACTAACAATAGTGTTTATTTTGATCACTGCTGAATGGAGAGACTCTTTTTAGATTTGGCCTACTGAGCTAAAAAGAAGGCCCTTGTATGTTTTTTTTGGTTGGTTTTTGTGTCACCCTACAGGAATGCCATTGTCCTCTTCTCGGTGTGGGATCTGAAGACATACAGCTGCTGTCCGCATCAGCTTGGTGTAGTGCGAGTGTGAAAATCCATTGTTTCTTTTACACAAATCCTGTTGAGCAGTAGGTCACAGTGCTGGAATCTGCACAATGAATTGTTCAGAAAGTTATTAAAGTAAAATCCGAATTATTGCTGTATCAAAATGGCAATTACCATAAAAATACTGTGCTGTAAATAACCCTTATACTACGGTACTGCTTAATTCTGGATTCTGATTGGGCAGAAGGTATTGATTGATTTTTTTTTCTAATAAGAAGTTTCAACAGACGTGCAGCGGCAAATGTCTGGTTTAAATGTATATGCCCTTTTAAGAATATTCTCTTGTTTCTAAAGTAAAAGCGTACTTGGAGAAATTTGCGCCGCGGCTGCTTCTAATGACGCAATTAAAAACGTGTGCAATCGGAGGTATCCATCCATCCGTACATTGTGTAGCGCTTATCCTTTTTTTTTTTTTCCCAGGGTCGTCGGGCCGCTGGAGTCTATCCCAGCTAATTTAGGGCGTAAATAAATATCTAGCTTGTATACGTACGTATAAAAGGCAAAAATAAGTGAGACCAGGAGCAAAACTATTTAACTGAAATTAATCCTGCGAACGAATTATAAAAAATATATTTCAATTCTTTTTTGGTTCAGGCTTACATTCGCTATTATAATCCATGGTGATAACTGGACTACTTATCCCATTCCAGGCGGTATAACACCCGGATGAAATATGTGAATCCATGTGCAAGCTCAGTGAAAAATCTTTCCTACAGGGACTTAATGACGTAGCTAAGATAAATGTGTCTGGCTAACTGCCGAAGCGTATTACAACCCGAAAGGTGTGTGTGGCAGAACTCATAACACTGACTTTTCCTGCTCTTGATGGCTGCTGGCAGCGAGTGCCAGGTCGTTATGGCTTTCAGTGTCGATTTGCGCCGTTGCCTGTGTGTGTGGTCTGCGGATGATGTTCAAACACTCCAGCTGCACTCGTCCTATTGGGCTTGTTCTCGTATCCGGGCACGGGGAGTCGTTATGGCCACTCAGCCTTGTAATATTTCATCAGCCTCCCTCAGAAACGGGACCACACATCACTGTTATGCGAGGACTATTTCTGTATACTCCTTTCTGTAATGCCACAATGATCGCCAGCTCATTAAGAACAAAGACCCCTCGGACGTCTAGAAGGTTTGTGCAGTAGTTTAGCGTCGCACCTGAAGGTGTTCCTTATAATTGTATTTTCGGGTTTGTCTGTTTCCCGTCATCTGTTTGCGTGACTGTGATTTCCTGAGTCACGTTATAACCGGGTTCGCGACAATGACGGTGGCAATGAGCTGCCACTTCCTGTCCAAGTTTCTGGAAGGTTTGAATCCTTGACTCCTAACACAGGATGCTGATCAAGACAGGTTCACGTACTAACTAAGCTGAGTTCACATAATCCGTTCTACTTTTCAGAAGTCAACCTAAATGAACAGTTGAGTTGGAAACACCGGGTAGTTTTTTTTTTTTTCTTTTTAAACAAATGTGTACATTGTGAAACAGCTGAACTGTGTGAGGGCTTCATGAAAGCTTTATGGATTTTCGTTTTCATCATGCATTCCAGCATAACCTCACAACTGGGGATGAAGCGCTCAGCACCGTTTCCTGCCATGCCCGCTTCAAACCTTTCTCCTCCATTTCCTGAGAGCTGCATAGCGCTTAAATCAAGTCCACATGAGTGTGCATGTGTGATTTGATTAATTACTATCCGGAAATGTATAGTGCACATCACCGCTCTATTCGTCCAGGCAGAAGTGGCGTGCCTCCAGAGTGTATGGGGGAGAAGAAAAAAAAAAGGCTTGTTTCATGGTTGCCAGGCAAAGCGAGGTCCAAACAGAGACGTGCGATTTGATACACACTTAATTTCCTCCAGCTCACAGCTTTCTCTAGATGAGGGGCGCCCTCGCAAGCCGTATCCCCCTCGAGAGGCCAGGCGGGGCCGCAACTCCTTTCCAGGGTATTTTCCAGCCGTCCATATTGAGTTGGCGACGCAACAGAGAGACAGACAGCAAATGAATTTTGAGCTTGTTACAGCCCAGCATGTTAGGATTTCTCTCTCTCTCCCAAAACCGCAGGGAACACTACTCGAGCAGATAAACAAAGTAAAACGGAGTGAAGATTCTCGCCTGACGGACGTCAGTGGTATTTAGGATTGCGTATGTGTGCGCGGCTGTTTGCACCAAGCATCCACTAGTGATGACGTTGGACTGGAGCTGAGACTGACACACAACTTCTCTGGAGGCTGAAGCCAACTAAAAGCCAACTAAAGAGGCCGTGTAACAGACTTTATCACCCTGAATAATGGCAAACGTATATGGTGGTGGGTTCGGCGATTGAAGTGATACCAAACACACCTGGTATCCCACTAGTAGTGTCACGGCGTTCCTTTTGTCTTCCTGTAATGCATTAGGGAACCCAAATCAATGCTCTGTTTATCTGAGCTGTTACTGCTAGCAACCAATCTAGTGTGCTTATATGAAAGTTATGCTTGAGATGTTTTTTCTGATGAATTTGAACTATTCAGAATTTCTGCTGGTCTCCCACAGACTAACAAGCTATAACATGCCATGAACGCTACATATAAGAGAGCGTTACGGAAAGCAGCTGCCTCTTCCGCGAGACAAAGTTTATTGACAAGGTTTTAATTTCCTACTCGTACTGAACTAGACTACGAGACTTAACCGTAACTGTCTTCTTCTGAATGAACGTGTACAAATCCAAGATTCAAATTCAGATCTTATTTATCACATACACACACATGCAGTGAAATATCCCAGATTACGAATTTGAAGGCTGAGTGCAGAGTCAGCCAGAATGTGCGGCGTCCCCCCAGAGCAACTGAGGTTAAGGGCCTTGCTCAAGGACCCGATGCTGGTAGCTTGCCTGGTGTGAACCCTCGACCCTCTGGTCACTGAGCCAGAGCCGTAAGGCTCTGATGAGCCTTACGATAAGGTGGTGAGCTCAGATGGCTCACCACCTTAGAGCCGTTAGTTTTGCTCAGATTGTCAGGATTATTGATTTCTGTTTTTCTGTTCATCGTTTACTGAATAGTTCTTCAATGCATTTCCTGAGACATTTGAGGAGAAATAACAGAGCAGAGTTCTTATCCGTGACATCTTCATCACACCTTTCTTTCCATCTGTGTTATGAAGTTAATTCGCTTGAATTCCCAAGATATTATAAACCCCCGACTGCAAACACTATTTTATATATAGGTGTATATACAGTATATTAATGAACTTCTGTAGTTAATAGCTGGTTTGTCTGGTAACTGAAATTGAATGAGTTTAATTCAAACTTCCAAAAATGATCTAGGAAATGATGTCAGCTTATAGTGTTCCGAGTTATAAATTGTAGTTGTAAAGTGTCAGTATAAACTTCAGGAATAAAAAAAACTCATAAAGGGAAATAAATGAAATAAGCAGAACACTATGGTATGCAGTAAAATAATGAGCTTAATATTTGAATAGAGAGGGCATGGAATTTATTCACCAGTTCCTGGGTACAAAAATTGGAGTACAACTCCAAAAGGCTCGATCAGCATTTCTTTCAGCAAATCTTTCATGTGAAATGGCACATGACAACTTTTCATTGGGTCTGCACATGCCATACTGAATTTCCTCATCTCTGATTGCTAATCAAGTCCCGTCCAAGGAAAACGACCAACAAAAAACGACCTATGAAGCCATTAAATCTGCACAAGGCCATCAGCTGGTTGATGTCCAAACCAAAATGCATTTTGGCTGCCTCGCTAAGCCTTTAAAAACACGTCTCCACACACTCCCACTCTGTTTAGGTCTTTAAGCCCACAGGCCTTGACGCACATCTCGAAACAGATCGACATAGCTCACTTGCTTTGTAATAGATGTTTAACAACCCTTGTGTCCAAGCCGGCTCTCTTCCAGAAATACAATCGTACTTTCTGGTGAAGGAATCATTCCTTTTTCCCCAAAGCTGGAATGTATTGTTCCTCTATATGAGGCCCATGGGAGTAGTGGAGGATTATGGGAATATTTCTATAAACAATTACAGCCAACGTGTCGAACTGAGCCAGCTCGAATTTGACCCCTTGTTTCATGGATCACGTGCGATATTAATAAAAAACAGAAAGGAAACATTGGTGCAATATTCAGGATTGTTTTCAATTGCCCTGTTTAGGTCTTCGGGATTCTAAAGCGGTATCTCAGTGGTTAAGGTGTTGGACTGCTGATTCGAAGACCAGGGTTCGGTTCCTAACACCACCAAGCTACCACTGCTGGGCCCTTGAGCAAGGCCCTTAACCCTCAACTGCTCAGTTGTAAGTTGCTCTGGATAAACGCTGTAAATGTAAAAACGCACTGAGTATCGTCCTATTCGTTATATTACAATTAATATTGTATTACATGGTAATAAAGGTTACAGGCACGTTTAAACCATATCGCACTCAGTGCTGAAAGTTAGGGATATAGTTACAGGATGTGCCCATTTTTTAAACATGTTTAATGATTTTATTATTTTTTTTATAAAAGAGCTTAATTGTTCATTGATAACTATTGCGTACAATAACTAAATACTGATTACTGTTTTTATTTGACTAATGACCAGACTCCGATAATTGTTTGTCCAGCCATGCATGTTCTTTTTTTTTTTTTCTTTCATTTTAGACTCTCTGTTGAACTTTATTCAAGCCGAAATCCAGAAAAGTTGGGACTTTTTTTAAAAATTTGAATAAAATGAAAGACTTTCAAATCACATGAGCCAATATATTCATCACAATAGAACATAGATAACATAAAATATGTTTAAACAGAAAAACTTATCCACTAAATGAGCTCATGTCAAAGGTCTCAAAATAGTTGGGACGGGAAACAAATGGCTGAAAAAGCAAGAAAATTAAAAAAGGATTCTGCTGAGAGAACATCTAGCGGTTAATTAAGTTAACTGATATCAGGTCTGTAACATGATTAGCTGTAAAAGGGACGTCTTAGAGCGGCAGAGTCTCTCAGAATGAAACCTTAATAAGAATATGGTACTGTTTTCACGCAACACATGCTTATGTGATCGTGTGTCATGTATCATCTACTGCCTTTTAATAACTTTTCCCCGAATAAAGGTTTCAATTCTATTTAGACGTCTCGTGACCCCCAGACCTCGGCTGCATCATGAGCTCATTTCCATAATCTCATCATGCCGTTTGTTTTCTGTCTTGCATAGGGTTTAGGGATGTTGCTAAATGAGTGCAAGCAGCTCCAGAGCAATTACAATTTTGAGCTTAAGCAGCTGAAAAAGAGCTTGAAGGCGAGATTTGACCTGCACTTCGTCTTGCATCTGCAAGGTCATGACAACTCTAACGGCAATGCCCTCACCCACACAGTGCTTACAGCGTAGCATCCAGTGCAATGCTGCACACGGTTCTGCAGGTGAACAGATCAAAAGTAACATTCCATGAATGTTAGAACGACGGGATTTTTACCAGCTCAAATGTTTTTAAGTCTGTTATTTTAGTTGTCTTTTGCCGTAGTGTGTCAGTAGGAAATATTCAGATCTTATTTATCCCACACGTTCATGCAGTGAAATGTTTTTATTACGCATATCCCACATTATGAATTTGAAGGCTGGGGTCAGTAAGAACGTGCGGCGCGCCTAGAGAAACTAAGGGTTAAGGGCCTTGTTCAAGGACCCAATGATGGTAGCTTGCCTAGTGCCAGGCTTCAACCCTGACCCTCTGATCACTGACCCAGAACCGTACCACTGAGACACCATATCCCCATATCAGCTTACATTTCCAAACCTTCATTTTGCCATTAATTATAATAATCCAGTGAGATTATTATTTGCGCATGGAGTCTGACAACAGTCAGTGTGCCACACAGAGATCTGATCTCGTCATCATTGGGTCTGTCTGGAACGACATGAAATAACAGAACAAACTGAGACAGACTAAATTCTGAAGAACCGTGGCAATGTCTCAAAGATGCTCCAAAAAACATTTTAGGCACTTTTGTAAAAAATAAAAAAAAAAACCTGTAAAATGAGGTTGATGCCATGAATAGATTATCTTTATCGATTAACTGAAGTGCCCTGGTCTTCAGATCAGCATCCTACACCTTAACCACTGAGCTGGCACTACCCACACTTCAGGGTTTAAAATACCCACAATAGGACCTTTTAGTAGAAACCTTTAAAATAATGACATTTTCTAATATAAACTCAGGCTTGACCCCTCAGCACTGCGAACCTTATGTTTAACCCTACATGTTTAAAGTAGATTTATGGGCTATTTAGTTAGTTATTTAGATTAATTTCACCACAAACCTTGTGGTTAAAGTGTAAATACCTGGACACCTTTGTTTGTTCTTCATGTAGATTTACAGCAGCTCATGCATGAACAGCCTGGAGTAAAATATCCATATCCATGTTTACTTTGTGTTTATGGGGACACAAGCACTGTGGGATTTAATGAGGCTGGAGTGTGGCAAAAACCCATGCTCTTTATTTCCACCTCTAAAATAACCTAAAGTGATGAAGCTCATAACCTGCTGGTGCTGGGGATTGAATAGGATGTTATTTTATATGTTATATTACCATCACGCTTGGTCAGTGGATTGCTGCCATTCTTACTTTTTTATAGTAATTATATTGAATGCCAATATTTATACAAATGAAGTTTTCTCTATGTGTAATCAAAACTGAAATGTAGTATTTGATGGGCGGTTAGTTGTCCTTTATGTGGAGTGGGAGGATCTTAAGTTTGTGTAGTAGAGCAGTATTAAAATAAAAAGTGACATTTTATATTACCGGTATCATTATTACGTCTAAGAGACAGGATGCTACACATCCAGGCTATCCCAATTCATATGAAAAATTATTGGCATGACCAAAAATGACCTTGTGCTCTCTAGTGTCTTGTTGGAAAGTCAGGATTGTCCGATTTACTCTTTTCATCCGGCCCACGTTCTTGTGAATGAACAATACACGTCTGTCTCTTCCTTTTTTTTTTTTTTTTTTTTTTTTAACTACATAGCAAACACTCAGTACAACCTGGACCTATTTGTTTGGTGCGGTGGTTTAGAGCACGTCTGTTTGATGTACGGTAATGCAGCCGATCAGGCAGATATAAAAGAGGACACTGTAGTGTTTACAACCGGCGCCAGTGTGTCCTTACACAACCCAATCTTTCCAGCCTTGTACAATATTCAAAAGCTTTAATCCTTTAATACTTGACTACTTATATGTGTATCAATAGAATATTGCAGTGAAAGCAAACTGGGTGTTGGCCAACTGATTTCTATGATAGAAACTAGCGTGGATGGCTAATTGTAATTAGACTAATTAGGTTAAATACTGTCCCTGTAAATTAAATATTTCCAGAGGAAACCTCCCTGCCTTATTTTGCGTGACAAAAACAAGCTTCATTCCATTTTGCTTCAGAGCATGAGACTCGAAGGTGACAAATCAGTATTTCGGGTATCTCAGATTTCATGTTGCATGTTTATTCTTAGTAGTCTGTATGTAAATTGTTAAACAGGGGCAGAACATTACCCACAACTCTATATAGAGTTAAATATATACAAACATTCAGTATCTTGAGTAAGAAGTATTAAAATGCAGGCGTGTGTGCGTGTGTGTATTTTTATATATATATATATATATATATATATATAGATTGTAAACATACACATCTCAATGCTTTAACTAATCCATCGTCACTGCTTCCTGTTGCACTGTGAAATGTCTTTTAATCTAGCCAGATTAAGTATGGTCCTAGGCGGACAGATGATCTTTTCAGACTCAGGAGCACATGGTTTTGCGGAAAAACTGCTGAATCCGAGTACAAAGCCATCATGTATCTCCTCTGCTTACTTTGTGCGATATATCACGGCATATTTAAACATAGCAGGAGTAAATAAAGACACTAGCCAGACTTCTTTCATATGCAAAAAGGAAGAGCGAGCACACTATTGTAGAGCTGATACAAACGCCAAGCGCTGTTCTGGATTTTTGTCGACAGCACAGACTGGACACTTTGGAAACAAGGTCCAGGCAACTACAGCACACTGGAGTTTTACTCTTGCCCAGCAGACAACTTAATAAAGTCTGTCCACCAGTCTACTCTACACAGAGTCTGGGAGGCGAGTCTGTCTGCATGATTCACGGCCTCTGTTCTTTAATGAAGTGACAAAGAGATAGCTGGAGGCCCGGCGTCTCCAAGCCTCCCACAGTGAACCTGCCTCAGGTGTTTGTTTGCCCTTAAACAAACACATGCTTTTTTTTGAAGCAGGAATGTTTATCAGGACAAATCAAAGCTCTGGCTGTGCATAACAATGACCAGTAATGAAGGTCCTTCAGTCTTTCGAATTCTTCATGCCATTTGCTCATTTAGATAATGACTAATGACACGGCTTCAGACCTAAACGCTGAAATGCTGCAGAAAGTCACAGAGCAGGACATACTAGAGTGTGCTACTTTTTTGTTTCTAGGCCATTTAGAACTTGAGACTTGTATGAAACTGTGTTTTCATTCATCGGTGTTTTAGTAAAGTTGTTTGTAAGTTTTCGTGAACCAAACCTATTTTTCTTTGTAATTATGTGCATACGATGCATATCAACGCCAGTGTGTGCAGTTTGTATGTTCCCCCCTGTGCTCTCATGCATTTTACCCTGGTACTCTGGTTTCCTCCACCAGACCAAAACATGCTTTGTTGAATGATTGGCATCTCTTTTTCTTTTTTTTTTAAATTATTTTTCTTTTTTTGTAATCTTTAAATAGATGTAGATGTATGTGCCCTGTGATAGGTTTGAACCCCTTGCAAGGTGTCCCTGCCTTGTGCCATGAATTGTGGGAAACAACTTGCCTAAGATTCTGTATAGAATAACAGCCACAGATGGATGAATGACTGGCACCAGTCAGCTGTAGATTGTCAAGCAGGATAATGCCACAGCTGATTCACGTTTGGCCACATCCCTAAATCCACATAGAGCCAAAGAATGGCAAAATGATGAGTAAATAACAAAAGGGCACCACTTAAAATGTGTCGGATGCCAAATTTAGCCACCAATGCAGCTCGGCTATTGCAGCATTGCCACCATTTTGTCCTAATGAAACAGCATTTATGAATTGGTTTTGAAACACTTTCAAATTATACGCAGATCATTTGAACTGGCTACGTTTAAAATGGTCATTTGTGAGGCTGGTGGTGGCTCAGCGGTATAATGCTCTGGGTCAGTGATCAGAGGGTCAAGGGTTCAAGCCCCGCACCAGGCAAGCCACCGTCATTGGGTCCTTGAGCAAGGCCCTTAACCTCACTTGCTCCAGGGG
>JAOUQX010000003.1:8194719-8206828 GCA_028566295.1 Liobagrus marginatus
GTTTTGTTTAACAAAATTTAATCCAAATTTTTGACTCATCAAAGTAGCCACCTTTTGCAGATATAACAGATATAATAACTATGGTTTCTAGCTAACTGACTGCTTTGCTGGTTTACATTTGACACCACCCAAAACATCCTTGGAAAAATGTAAGATTATTTGTGTAAACATTTGAATGCTCGAAATAAATTAATCTAAACGATTTAATGTGCATTCACATTAGCCCCAAAGCCACAATTCCACTTGAACATGTTATACATTTTAAACCCTGGCCATGAACTGAACTCAAATATTTCTAGCTAGGTTACTCAGGAAAAATTCTAAAACTGGTACTTAGTGAAGAGCCACAAAATACAAAATATTCTTAACTTCTGTTTATACTAGTTTAGTAGAACAATATATGCCAGTTAGTATAGGGTAAAATATTCCTCTCTTAGGAGGGCATATTTTTGTCGATTTATTCTCCTCACCTGCTGATCCATCAAGCCCTGACCTCTGACTCTGGTTTGTCAGGCCGAAGCTGATGTGGCGGCTCTAAACCGCAGGATCCAGCTGGTGGAGGAGGAATTGGATCGGGCACAGGAGAGGCTAGGTACAGCACTGCAGAAACTGGAGGAGGCCGAGAAAGCTGCAGATGAGAGCGAGAGGTAAGACGATCCCTATCCCGTGGCATAATGGTTCTGTTGATGACAAATATCTTTTGTCGTATTATTTCTGACAAACAAAAAAAGCTATACATCTAGCATAGTTATTTTATCATTTTACATGGATTCCTTTATGGTTCGTTAGATAGTTCACACGTCTAACTTAGTTATTGGATTCCACGTTTGAACATCAGAAACCCAACTTTTAGAAAAATTGCTCTATATTAATAAGAGTTCCCCTGTTGTTTATTAGTAATGAGTTTTATAGCTAAAGGTTAGAGTTCAGTGGCTCCTTTCTGAAAGTCATTGAATCTACTCACACTCTGTGTCCACCAGAGGCATGAAAGTGATTGAGAACCGCGCAATGAAAGATGAAGAAAAGATGGAGATACAGGAGATGCAGCTAAAAGAAGCCAAGCACATCGCTGAGGAGGCTGACAGAAAATATGAAGAGGTCAGTGTAACCCTAAACCTAACCCTAACCCTAACTATGAATATGCATTGTATGGCTACAATTCTGTACATGATATGCTATAAGTATACATTGTATAAACATGCATATGTCGGCGCTACCGCTGCGCCACTCCGCCGACGCAAGTTGCTATTCTGCATTTTGTTTTACATCACCTAAGCATTTACACTAAGTATGATTTCTGGTGTCTGCCGTTTATGCTTTAGGTGGCTCGTAAACTCGTGATTCTTGAAGGCGAGCTTGAACGAGCTGAAGAGAGAGCCGAGATGTCCGAATGGCAAGTGCTCGAGTTTCTTTCCTCGATGTGTCTAAAAAAAAAAAAAGGATTTTGTGTTATTTTTTGTCTGATATGCTGTAATTTTTGTATTGTTTTTGTATTTCTTACAGCAAAGTCATCGATCTAGAAGAGGAGCTAAAGAATGTAACCAACAACCTTAAGTCCCTAGAAGCTCAGGCAGAGAAAGTAAGACAACAACCATTTTCATTAACGATAAACAACAAATCTACAAATACCTTTAATTTCTAATGATCGAATGCATTCTTGCATCACCATCTTCGCTTCTGCAGTACTCGGAGAAAGAAGACAAATATGAAGAAGAGATCAAGGTGCTCAGTGACAAGCTGAAAGAGGTACACGGATGTTGTTTTGTGAACGAAACACAGGGACTAAGAATTGTGTGATGGTGTTACACTTTATCATGTTTACTGTTGTGTGTGATCAGGCTGAGACCCGAGCAGAGTTTGCAGAGAGATCGGTTGCTAAACTAGAAAAAACCATTGATGACCTGGAAGGTACAAACATTTTCGTTTTAATCTGTCCAACCTATTACATTCTCCTAACCTTTCTGGAACACAAGGAAAACGTAAAAATAAATATCAATATAATTATAGCGTAGATAAAAATAAATCTGTTTTTATGCATGTATCAAACCACATTCTTCCTTTAATTAAGTAGCATAGCAATACGCTAATGGTTTGTACAATATTAAAGTAGCCTATTTAGTACACATAATGCAATTCATACTTGAAACCTGTTAAAGTCAGTTAAAGAAGAACAAAACTGGACTAATTGTTCTCTCTCAGTACCTACAAATAAATGTTTACAGTTTTTTTTTGACACCTACACTTAGTACATAAGGGTCTAAACTGTACTTATTCATTCCGGTGAAGGCTACTAAAAAGTATATTCTTTACCAAAAGCTTAGTAATGCTACAAGAACAGCCTTTAAGGTCCACTTATCTGACCTTAATCATGTCGAATGTAATAATGTTTTTTGAGTTTACATAAAAAGGTACAAACACTTGTATCGTTGAAGTAGTACGATCCCAACCACCAGGAACAGTATACTGTAGTTCAGTAGCCTCTTTTGATATTGTACAAATAAGATTTTTATTATCAGCAAAAAAAGGTTTTGTCTGCAGCTGAGACTTGAATGTTTAAAAGTGCCTCAGCATGCACTTTTCTTTCTTCCAGTTCAGAAAGACCTGTTCAGATATCTAGCATACATAGGTACAGTTTCATAGTCCAGGGACAGACTGTCTATAGCAGTCCTAACGAATTTCAATAGCAACATAGCAGCATCTTGTTTTAATCTGGCCTGGGAATTCCGTATTTCAGCATGTTGGAGCGTTTCTCCTGCGGGCTATTTATTCTGTTGACTTTATGGAATCAGATGAGACAGGCAAAGCGTTTCTGTAATCCCGAGAGGAAAAAGGAATGTCTGCTGTCAGTAGAAGAGAAGCACAGCTTCCTGTGAAAGGCTTCACATATACCGTATATACTTGTGTGTGAAAGCAGGCTGAGAACATATTTATTTGTTATATGGAACATTGATGAGCAGTTCATTGCCCTCCTCCGTGGTGTTTGGATAAGTTCGTAAAGAAGATCGTAGCAACTTGATTTTCATATACTTTCTGTGGCTGTGGATTGTTCCATACATATTCTGCTTCATCTGTTAAATGTCCTTTATTTCTCTCCCTCTCCTTCTCTCTCTGGCTGGCATCTCCTACGCTTGCTTTTTTTCCCTGCTGATCCCTAGATGAGTTGTATGCACAGAAGCTGAAATACAAGGCCATCTCCGAGGAGCTGGACCATGCTCTCAATGATATGACCTCTCTGTAGATGTGTTTTTTCTCTCTCTCTCTCTCTCTCTCTCTCTCTCTCTCGCTCTCTCTCCGCTCACTCTCGCTCTCGCTCTCTCTCTCTCGCTCTCTCTCTCGCTCTCTCTCTCCGCTCGCTCTCGCTCTCTCTCTCGCTCTCTCTCGCTCTCTCTCTCGCTCTCTGCAAAGCCCCAAAGAAAAATAAAGAGCTCCTCTTTTCCTATTTTCTCACAGAAGCCTTCATCCATACTACTGTTTATTATTTATTCCGGTAGAAATATTAGAGCACATTATTGCACATGCGCACCCACACAAATTTACATCCATATCCAGACAAACAAATTAAACAACACCCATATATGTATATCTATTATAGGGTTAGATTGTCATTAAAGTGAACAGTATTGTTTTGTGTATTGAAAGTCAACAGTTGAGGTAAAGTTTACATCTTGAATTTACACCCTCTGTGTGTTTTCCCCTCACACACATAAATGTCTTGTCATTGTTTCTTGTGCATGTGTTGAAACTCAAGCCATGTGCATGTTACATTACAAATTGAGCCACACTTTTCACTAAGTGCATGCAGATGAATTTTACAGCTGAGGAGTCACGTCGAATCAGCAAAGGGCCAACAGGTTCAGAGAAAAAGCAAAACCACTTCAACTTATGTTTCTCAAGTGCAGTGTGACGGTCACAAAACAATTCCATGCACTAATTTTGCTTTTATTTCGCCTTTTTGTAGAAAAATTGGCAAATGCCAAAGAAGAAAACCTTGGAATGCATCACGTTCTGGATCAGACACTGCTAGAGTTAAACAGCATATGAAAAATATAAGAGGAGTTTTATCTTGTGACATTCCATAAACAGCTTCATTATGTTTTTTAATACAAAATAATTTAATTTGTTTTTCGTTCTTAGATAATAACCCAATCTTAGCTATATGGTGGTGCAAAAAAAAAATATATATATACAAATACAAATTTCTGCCCTTTGTAATTGACAAATTGAATGGTGGTGGTGGCTCAACGGTGTAAGGCTCTGGGTCAGTGATCATAGGGTTGGGGGTTCAGGCCTCACACCGGGCAAGCTACCATTATTGGGTCCTTGAGAAAAACCCTTAACCTCACTTGCTCCAGGGGCGCCGTTAGTTCTGGCTGACCCTGCGCTCTGACACCAGCATATTCATATGCTGGGATATGGGGAATAAAAACATTTCACTGCATGTATGTGTATGTGATAAATACAATCTGAAAAAAAATGAAATGTCAGTAATCATTCAGATCTTCAATTACTATTACAAACGTGTGCTAACATTTTAGTGTAAACTTGCCCAGAAACAATATAGGTCGAGTCCGCCATCTAGTGGTCATTCAAATTTGTTTTGCTATTGATATATTGTGTTTTTAATTTGTGCACTGAGCCAATGATATAAAAATGGGTGCTAGAGGAATCAAAGATATTAAAATGTGGCTTTTTGTATACAGTTCATTTTGACAGAAGGGTCAGAATACACACGATGTATCTGTATGTTCAACGCTGGATATGTTGGTTCAATACTGATCTGAAGACATTCCAGTCTTAATGAGGACCAAAATCACATTCCATTTATTTCCTTTTTTATGTTTCTTTTTTGTGTTTCTTGAACATATTTCCACTTTGCAACTAATAAATTTGTATAAAACTGCTAATCCTTTATTTCTTTCATTTTTTTGCCGATAAAAAAAACATTATATAGAGTTGGGTGGTAAAAAAAAAAACTTTGCTTTACTCTTTTTTTTTTTTTTTTTTTTTTTTAGCAACATTAAACTATCCCATTATTTATCATTTTTATTTAACGACATATCCCAAAATATATGTCCCAGCACTTTACCAGCATTTACAATTATGGATTTATGAATGTCATTATGCATTTAATGTAGAACCCCCCCCAGACCCAATTCTATTCTCTTATATTGGAGCAGAAACTAGACTACTCTCAGAGCTGCTGATACAGAAAATGAATCAGTGTCTGAGCAATCAGCATTGTGCCATACTATGCATAATTATCAATTAGTTATTGATAGCATATTTATTATAGTATTACATCATGTCTGTTAATATAAAAACAATACATTCTTAGAACAAAGTTGCTTTAATATAAACCTGAGCCGATACTATGCTAAATTATATACCGTACATATTCTGGTAAATCACAAGAGAATTAAACATCGTGGATGTGTGACAGAGAAACATCAAGAAGTTATAGCATCTAGTTAATGCGCAGCCTTGTTTCCGGAAACGGCGCGCGCGGATGTAGAGGACGAAGGAAAAGGCACCCGCAGATTCGTTCGCGCTTCTACGCTTGTATGTTTTGACACTAGCAGGTGTTGACGCTTATAGATGTTGACCCTAACATAGTTCTGAAGCTTCAATTCGGGATGTGATGGATTAAGTCTTGAAGTGTCGTGTGTAACGTCAGTATAAGAAGCTCGAGCACTCCAGCAAGTGTGTCAAAAGAAGGTAAGCGTTCTCGACTTCTCAACAACTTTAAGGACGCGCACTGAGTATGCAACTTATATCGTAGTAATGCCCTATTCTATGGATTACGGTAATTCAAATCAAAATGATGGCGGACGTGTGAGAAGGTGCTTGAAAATGTGCGATGAGGTAATGATGAGGTAAATGACTCAGCATTTCTACTGTTAATCCTTAAAGGTAATTACTTTCCTAACATTACAACCCATCCTTATACCACAGCTATCAACGACAAACATTTATACTCCTTAATGTTAGATAACGTCTTAGTTCCATTATTCCTGACTAAAACAAGTTTTACCATATTACATTGTCTTTATCTTGCTGTTAATAAGACAGTAATTAAAATTCAAAAAAGTTACAGCTTCACTCCTGACGTTTTAAAAACATTTCCTGTGGAGAGATGTGATCAGATCTAATCTCACTAATGAAGTTTACAGAATATATATATATAAAAAAAAAACTGCATTCTCTCAGTGCCAAGACTGCAAACTATCAACACAACTACAATTCTGAGTGTGTATTTTAATTTAATCAGATTTATTAAATGAGATGTTATTCAAGTAAAAGCTACACACACGCATCACAACTTCAATGTGCACTCATATATTCAGTAAAAGTGGGAAAGAACGATATTGGATGGAATTCCGAGTCATTTCGGAATGTGATGTACAGTACATACAGTGCATATAAAAAGCGTTCCGATACAATGTTAGGTTGTCGTTAGTTAAAAAAAGTAAAAACAATTACTTTCATTTTGTTTAGTAATTACTTTGTAGATATCATATTCTGAACATGATTGTATTGTATACAATTACAGTATATAACAGCAATTTTTCATTCTGCAACCGCATTCATTTTTGCTTTACATCAGTGCGCTATCCAAGTATCTTAGCCTTGCTTAAATATTCAAAATGCATCCAAATGAGCTAAGAAAACCTGTTTGACTGCTTTCTTTCTTTCCTCTGTGTATTCCTAAACACGTCACTGCACTATTATGTCCTTTTCACATTATACATGATTAATCTACGTGTGCTTTCTTTGTGCAATGTAAGTCTTGGTGAAATGATCAAAGTGATCACAACCTAAAACCAGAAGTATGATACCTTTTATATAAGTGACTATATGGTACTGTGGTGTTGTTTTGTTGTTAGTGCACAGGTTGAAGGCGAGTCATGGCTGAAGCGGTAACACCAGACACAGTCATCTCTTGGTTTACCAAGTACCAGAAGAACCACATCTTAAAGGATGGCATCGTTCCAAAGTGGTTCCATGGCTTCATCTCCAGGAAGTAAGGCTCAGAAACACTGCAAGTGTTCCCACTGATATAGATCACAGGTACACAGTGTACATTTACAGGAACAGGCTGTCACACACTACTATGAAATGACCATATAGGCTGTTTTACACCACTATGAAAAGAGAATATGGTATATATACGTATATAAACATACAGTATCTCACAAAAGTGAGATATTTTTGTCTCGTCTCACATCTTTTCATGTGACTGACAACAATGGCACTTTGCTACAATGTAAAGTAGTGAGTAAAATCAGAGTAAAACCTCTTTTGAACCTTCATAAAAGAGCTCTATAAAATAACATTTAATGTAAATGTAAGTCTGCCACTGCATATGTTTACAGGCAGGCAGAGGAAATGCTCATGACCAAACCTATAGGCTGCTTCCTTATTCGTGTCAGTGAGAGCAGAATCGGATACACCCTGTCCTACAGGCAAGTCACTTACTTTATGAGCAAATTATTCAGTTACTTTTATCACGATCATTCTCTAAACGTTTGTTTTTATGTTTAGCGCCAAGGATTCCTGCAGACACTTCATGATTGACACGCTTCCAGGAAACCGATATGAGATCATAGGTGATAAGCTGCGGCATTGCTCCCTACATGATCTGGTAGCCTTTCACAGCAGAACTCCAATTCCTCCCTACACCGAGTTGCTCACTGAAGCCTGCGATCAGGTCAGATCCTATTTCACACCATATTATAAATAACAGGCCAAGAAATAATTTACAGCATTGCAGAACTCAAAAGCACCCCAATAACAAAGTTACAAATTAAAAAATGGTTTTGTTAAAATCACCTTTAAAAGTTTAATAGGAATTCTAAATCTTTTAACAATATATATATATACATTTAGTTTTTTCATCTACAGTTTGTAGTCTAGACCAACAGGCGTAGATGCCACATCTACAGCGGGCCCCACCGGCAAATTGCCCATACACTCATAATTTGTTTACACTGACTGACAAATACGAAAGCCATTCCTACATCATTGAGGTTGCAGAGAGGCTAAACCTCTTTTACTGAGACTGACAGATATAAAGGTCATTCCTTCAACAATGAGGCAAAGAAGTTACACCTTCTACTGAGACAGACATACAAAAATGCTAGAGGGACAGAAGACGCACTACTCCACACTTTGCAGTTAGTGATTCTTATACCAGTGCACCTCTGTTGTAAATAAATATTTGGATACGATAATTTTAAGTCATCGTCTTGTCCATGCAGGCTGGCGAAAATATCTCAGAAGACTCGTCTCCAAAGCCAGCACTCTCTAGGGTGTATCAGCCTCCATTTCCAAACCACAACCTAAGCAACTCATCAGCCATTTCAATAAGCTCATCGAGGCTCTATCCCAACCTTGAACAAGAGCTTAGTGCTTTTGACTTCAACAGTGTGGTAAGTGTTGGCACAGGATTGGCAAGCTAGTGTCAAAAGTGGATAAAACGGGGAATGGGGTAGTGGTAACTTGGTGGTTAAGGTGTTGGACTGCTGATTCGAAGACCAGCACTGCCAAGATACAACTGCGGGGCCCCTGAGCAAGGCCCTTAACCCTCAAACTGCTCAGTTGTAAGTCATTCTGGATAAGAACGTCTGCAAAATGCTGTAAATGTAAAATCCACTAAGATCCAGATTATTGATTTGACAATAGTCACAAGTGTACTTGTATTCGTCTTGTGGACCTTGTGCAACCAAAGGTGAACAATGCTGTTAAGTAAAACTACTGGTGCATCTTTTTAAGCTTCTCATAATGAAAAGGTCATCTGCATCCGAAAGTAGGACAATTATGCCACAAATACATTGATTCTTATTGCTGATGCAAGTCCTATTCTGCATAAAAGTATTTAGGCAGAATTTTTCCTCTTTCCATGTTGGTATAATCTTAGTTACGCATAAACACAATCAAGCACCAGGCTGATTTGCCTGTCTTTGGAAACTGTTTATTAGGGGGAAAGCAATGCAAGAGATGCAAATCAATTGTACTTGTTAATTATTACTCCACAAGCACAAGTGCATTTCTCGGCTTACTTAGATTCTTACTTCAGCTTACTTCGACATTGCTTGATTTTGTCGCAGTTATTCGAACATGTTACGTATCTTCCATTATGTTCGTTGTTGTTCTAGGTATGCGAGATAATCTCAGTATTTTTTTCCCTCAGGAATCACCTCTAAGCCCTTCACCAAATTCCAGACAAAAATTGCAAAAACAGGCAAAAACCACCGCTGGAGAAGAGCAGGCTAAAAGTCTACCGACAGCTTGCACACAGAAAAATCAAGAAAAAGTGGTTCAAAAGTATCAGGCAGAGTCAATGCACACTCACATAAGACTGCTTCAGTGCAAGAAGATCTTTAAGAAAAAAAAAACCCATTCAGAGGAGCGCATGCACACAAAAAACAATGACATTAAAGTCACAACTCAACCTGCAACATTGCAGGTAGCTTCAAATCCAGACAAGGAAGAGGTGGGTCAACTTTTTGCTACGTTACCATCAGAATACCTAAATCCACCTCCGTTTGCTCCTGGCTACTAAAACATGGGTCAAAAGCAACCGTCAAAAAAGGAAAATAGAATTTTAAGCATTCAGCACAGACAGTAATGTAAAATGTTCTATAGTTAACTGTTTTGCAACGTTCCAGGAATGCTTATTTATTTATAACGACACTGACTGAAATCATGTGTTCAGGTTTCTGATTAATAGGTCAAGCTCCAATTTTTGTCATAAAATGAGAAAACTTAAGTGATAAAATTAACTTATTTCACCTACTTTTCACAACATTTACAGCAATAAACGGTTGAAAAGCAGAATAAAATGGGAGGTTGTTCAAGGTGTTCCGTTTCATTTTTTATTTCATTTTCGCAAGTCTGAGACAACATTTGAATGATATTAAAATAATAATAATAATTATTAGTAGTAGTAGTAGATTGATAAATGCATCATAAAGCCCATTTATTATTTAATTCATTCCATCCCAGCTATCATTACACATCGGTCATTTACCCTCAGCTTAAGGTGCAGTATGTGGAGGATCAGGTCTCTCTCTCTCTCTCTCTCTCTCTCTCTCAGCTTTTCAATGCATTCAGTGCCTTAATAATATCTTTAATAGCTGCCTTTGCGTACAGAGGACACTGAATGCTGAAATGAATCAACCACTTTGAATTCTTAAAACTATAAAGGAAATACAAATCGTGTTTTATTCGTTAGTGTTAATACAACTAGACTTTTAATGAATTAATAAATTATACAAATTAACTTGTACTGTAGTAGATTTAGGAATTGGCTTTAATCAACGCTTGCGCGTGCAGCCTTATTCCCCTAGTCCTATAGGCTACCTGTGCGACAAAAACATGACTTGTTTTCTACAGCTTTTATGAACTTCTCTGCCTTTAAGAATGTTCTTTCACACATGACCGAAATGGCCGGTTACCTATCTGTTAACAGACTAACAATTTAAAGCACTGCCTCAATTTATAAGAGAAACGGATCCGCATTGTTTTCGAACAGGTACAGAAAACAGTCACGTGACTGCATGCTGAACCGCCGTTTCGGACGTCACTAAGCACTTTGTTATGGCAAACAAATCAAGCTCCAGTAAAGTGTTTTTTATTATGACATAATTCTTCCCTTAGGGACGTCCCCTGCAAATGTAGTTCCCTACAGAAACAATGAAACACAGCAGGAATGCTCACAAATGGACAGAGTAACAGAGTGAGTAAGATAGAAAAGCATAAGCAGATGAAGAGGCGTGGATAGAATGTCAGTGACAGAGAACGAGACACACCCACATTCACACAAAGAGAGAGAGAGAGAGAGTTCGCCGCGGGAGTTCTCAGTTGCTAAGTCTCGCGCCGCTGTAACTCGGCAACCCATAGGTCGTTTAAACACACTCGAGATGGTTCATTATAAAGGCTTTTCTGCTTTTGACGCCATAAATCCAATCCACCGTTTCATCCCCGTTCGTACGGTTTGCCGACATTCCCACTGAACCCTCAGGCGACGCACGCGCAAAGTTTCTCAGCGCAATTCGACGCACGCGCATATCAGTATAAATTAACCACGTCGTCAAGGAAACCAAGCTAGTAGGTAACTTCAGAGGAAATACACGCCAACCTTTTGTGTTGTGTTCTTTAAGATAACGGTTTTGTAACGTAGCCGTTTTACACAACGCTGTGGGTGCAGAATGGAAGCGGGGAATGGTTAGCGGCGGAACAGCGATAATGATGCAGGCCAGCGACGCCGGAGTGCAGGAATGGAAAGACGGCTCCAGGTATGAGGGAGAGTTCCGAAATGGACTAAAACACGGCACCGGAACTTTCACCTGGTCTAACGGAGAGGTATGGTTAATCTTAAAAGATGGTTAATTAATTAATTAATTAATTAATAAACATTTTTGTCTAGATATAGATAGTTACAAGTGTCGCTATTAAATGGCATAGCTGTTCGCAGTACAAACAAATGAAAGGGTTAGTTTCAAACACGAGGAGTGAAATGTTCAATTCACCCTATTGTCCTGGTTAGTTGGAGCATAAATATCCTGAGACCTTATGATAGCCACTGGGGTGATATGTAACATAATGAAATAAGGATTATGACATAAAAAAAAAATGGACTGTGTGTTAGACCATGTGTGTAGCCTGGAACTAACTCATCTTACAGCTAGCAGCTAAAACAGCACCAACAACTTGCATGAAACATATCTACACATTAGCACAATTAACATAATTTAACTTTGATGAGTTTAACTACAAATCAGGCATTACGATCACAAATATAAATTTAGCAAAAACAACTTACTTTATTGCTTTGCATCAAATTGAGCTTTTCTCCTCAAACATCTGGCCACATGGCTCACGTGTAATAAGGACTAAGCTGAGCGTGTGTAAAGTGAATCAGGTGATTTAAAACTACTGTAGTTCCTAATTAAGGATTTGAAGTTTTACAACTGACTCGTGTTACAACCATCCCGGGTCTCCCCTACAGTGCATTCTTAGTTACTATTTAACCTCTTCGGCTAGTACAACTCGGAGTCACTTTAACAGTGAATCATTTCTGCTTATGGCTGCTATAACAGAAACTATA
>JAOUQX010000003.1:8273170-8286441 GCA_028566295.1 Liobagrus marginatus
TTGCTCCAGGGGCGCCGTTTGTTCTGGCTGACCCTGCGCTCTGACCCCAGCGTATTCTGACAGGTATGCTGGGATATCCGGAAAATAAAACATTTCACTGCATGTATGTGACAAATAGGATTTGAAAATGTCAGTAATCATTCAGATCTTCAATTATTATTATAAGTATCTTGAAGTAAGAGCCAATTTCTTAAGATGCATAGTGTTATTGTACATATTTGGCTTTAGTAATGATTCATGCTTGTGGGTGGTGCTGTCTCAATCGTAAGGCTCTGGGCCAGTGATCAGAGGGTCGGGGGTTCAAGCCTCAAATCAGACAAGCTACCATCATTGGGTCCTTGAGCAAGGCCTTTAACCTCAGTTGCTCCAACGGAACATACGTTCTGTCTGACGCTGCGCTCTGACCCCAGCCTTCAAAGCTTCATAAGCTGGGATATGTGTAATAAAATCATTTCATGTATGTATGTATGTGTATGTAATAAATAAGATTTGTATTTTATCATTGTAATGATACACACGTTGTCACCTAGGATCAGATAAATGGACTCTACAAGAAAAGAGACAAGTGAACAAGGCCCTTTTAATTTACAACAAAGATTTCCACCTCATTCAGAAAATGGTAAACAGACCTGTGATCCACACACTACAGTCTACTAAATATTTGCTCTCACATTGTATTTCATTGTATATAGACGTTGTTATTTTTAGTGCACTGATGTAAAAATGATGTGCTTTAATGCTAGGTAAAGACAAAGTCGGTAGCTCAGTGTGTTGAGTATTACTACACGTGGAAGGAGAAGCTTCGAATGGGCAGGAGATTTAGCACAGGTCCGGTAACTCAAAGGCAAGCAAAAGAGGTGAGAGGGCAAAAATGCATATCCAGGATTTTATGGCGCAAAAAGTTTTTAGTATGTGCTTCATTATTAGCTTATTATTACTCCACATGGTTTTAAATGTGGTTAAAAATATATAAATAAATAAATTGGAAACACCATGATATGTTGGACAAGAGTGTCCAATCTTGTCTGCCAAAGGCTAATGCAAATGGAGGTTTTTATTCTAATTAAGCATGATGTCACCTGTTTAATCAGGTGTTATTATTGGCTTTCGGTAGACAAAGCTGTAGCTTGGGCTTGGATCCACAACACTTTCCTAGATAAGTTTGGACACCCCTGAACAACTATTTTATGCGCTGAAGGCGTAAATATGCTCCGATAATTTTAACATTGTTAACATAACTTATCCCTGGTTTTGTGTTAATAATCATTACAATGATCCATTTGCTCTCTTAGAATAGGGCTCAGATGAAGGAAGCCAACACCAGACCACCAGCTCATGAAACAAAGAACAAAACCAGAGCGCTGAAATGTACTAAACAGTCTGACAGCATCAGCGGTGCATTTGTTGGTGAAGTGCCCACATCTGGCTCAGTGAGTTCATCTGTACAATAAACGACATACATACCTGAAGGCCTGATCTGCGTCGACGTTGAAGCTTCCGGAGCTTTGTTTTTTCCTGTTAGAAACTGAAATCTGTCTGTTGATGTTGTTGCATTGCTTTTTAATTGCTCTTCATATTCGTTGTATTAGAATATAACATATACCGGTATATATATATATATATATATACATATTTCTTTTCCAATCTTTCAAATCAGATCTTGAATGGTAATGAATGGAAGCAAAGTAATATAGGTGAGCTATGTAATTCTCCAGCTGAATATAACAGATCCAAATCAGCTCAGCACTTTGGTCCCGGCTCAGTCAAAAGCTCACCTTCAAACAGTTCTACAAGTGGAGACACTGAGTCAAATCTCATCTTCCCCTGCAATGAATGTGGAAAGTAAGATACAGTTAGGACAATCGAAATGGGCATATTTTTCACTTGGTTATATGGTCTCTGTGTATTTATGTCAAGATGCAAACAGTCATGACAATCTTAATTTGAATTCTGTTTTTACAGAGTGTTTCTTAAAGTGAAAAGCCGTAATGCTCACATGAAGACTCATCGCCAACACGATGATCTGAAGTTTTGGCAGCTTCATAGGCTTCCTGAACAGGAAAGCAACACAGTGACACCTGCTAGTCCTACTGTTGGACAACTTCCAATAACTCACTATTCTGTATCTTGCAGCAAGAATGGAGACATAAAAGCATTCTTTAATAACAATGCATGAACACAGCAACAAGCCGAGAGCCTCTTGCAAAATCATAATCTTAAAGAATAATAATGTAAACCTCTGATGAACTGACCAATCAAATGGGATTCATGCATCAAGTGTCAAAATTCTGACGAAAATATCCTGTTACTGAGACTTTGTATACATTTTTTTTTTATTGTTTTAAATCTATTGTTTTGTAACAAACAAGGCGTATCAACAGTTAAATCTCATTTTTAAAATCATTTTAGTATCCAGGATATACAATATTTCTAACCCTAAAGGGATGCACTGTAAATTAAAATGGCTTAAGTGGCCAAATGCAATTATGCTCGGACTAGTGTTGTTGTGTCAGTTATCTGTGTATAAAGTGTTTTGTAACCACAAGAATTGTACAAATAAACAATATAAGTTTTAAATGCCTTGAATGGAAGATTTAAAAATTTTTGGTTTTAAATGCCCTTTTAGATTTCAGATTAGAGTTAAATAATTTGCATTAGTATATGAAATCGGATGTATTTTTAAACTAGTTTGGGTTTAACAGGGTTAAAGAAAGCATGTATGGTGTAGGTGTAAATATAGTGTAAATGTAGGATGACACAATACTGCAATTCTGTCTTTGTTTGCCTTCTTTAACCAGTGCTTTAAGCTTTTGCTGTCAAATGAACATTTAGAAATGAAAAGATAAAGAACCGTTTTAGAGCCCTGCGAGTAACTGCTGATTGTACAGGCTGTAGCCAGCCTTATGTCCTAGTTAGCTGGGATAGACTCCAGTGCCCCCGCGACCCTGAAAAGGATAAGCACTAGACAATGGATGGATGGATGGATGGATGGGTGGATTGGATGGATGGGGTGGGCGGATTGGATGGATGGATGGATGGATTGGAGGATTGGATGGGTGGGTGTATTGGATTTGGCTGGATGGAACCCTTTTGGCGACTTCATAACCTTTTTGAACTAGAATGTGATGCCTACCAACCTTACCTTCAGATCACCTAAACAACCCCATTCTCCTCTATTCCAGCATAACCAAGAGAGATGCAAACGCATAGCATATTAATATTATATTAAGAATCCCTGTTAAAAATGATTGTATCTACTGTTGTCTTATGGATGTTTGTGTTTTGTATATAGGTTGATAAAACTGTACGTCGGGTGAACAGGTCAAGGGTGACAGATGGGTTTAGGAGTCAAGTGGTCTGGTGGTGCTATAGTGATAAATTGTGGTTTACATGGAGCATAAACTGTGGTATGCGCATATTTCTGTAGTAATTTTACGGCTGAAGTCAGACATGTTAAACTTGATCTAAAACTAACAAAATTTTATGGTAAATACGTTGAAAAAGACACACTTGTCAGAAGTGGGATTCGAACCCACGCCTCCAGGGGAGACTGCGACCTGAACGCAGCGCCTTAGACCGCTCGGCCATCCTGACATGCGATTTCGCTGAGCAATATCGAGCTTTACCTAATATCCCTACCTAATATTGGTATTTACAATAACGAGTATTTTTAGTTGCAAGCTAGCTAGCATTAGCTTCCTATGTTAGCTGCGTAGCAAGTAGTTCCGTTTAGATTGTAGGGTTGCTAACTCGTATAAGTAAGTGCATAAAGAGCGTGCTTAATATTAACATGTAGTTAAATAAAAAAATTCATTTGAAAGGAAAGCCGAAAGAGCGACTAAGGTAAGATATCTGGATAATTCAAAAATAACTATCTTAGCTGCTATATACACAGAAACCTAATGCATTTTTTAAGTTAGTTTGACGCCAAACGTTAGCTAGCGTCTAGCTAGTCATTGGCTAGTTAAATGACTAGCTTGTATTTAGCGGTGGGTTTGTATTGTATCTTTTACACACGTAACTAAATGTATTAACAAATTTGTTGGTTATTAAAATGTTATTAAAAATGTTTGAAAATATTTCTTGTTATCGTGTAACAAAAGCAGGTGATTTAAAAGGTGGTAAAAATAAGGCATTAAAATGAGATCAATAGCAATAACAATCTCACTGTTTCATTGAAATGCATCCCTGCTTATCGCATCTCTAATATCCAGTAGAATTTCCATATTCCAGATAATTAAATCATGTTATTGTTCGAATGTAGAATTAATTTTGCATTAATATAAGCATGTAAACAATGCAAATAAATCGTTTTAGAACAAGCAACGTTAGGTGGTGGAATTTGTGGAATTGCACTGTTTCTGTCTTTACACTGTATGCACCAGTATGAGAAATTATACAGGTCATAGTTGTTTAATTACAGTAATTGTATTGCTACAATGACCAATATGTTTTTTTGAATTTAAAAGTGTTTATAAAAATGATACTGTATTTGTCTGGGTTTACAGGTCAGACTTCTGATGAAAACAATGGCAGCTGCTCCACCTCCCAACTTTTCTTGGGTTGAACCACAAAAATTAGCTGGATTGGGGATGCCAAGGATGACATCCCATTATCAATTTCTACTAAATAATGGAATCAAACACTTAATCACTTTGTCTGAAAGAAATCCCCCTTACCATGACACTTGCCCAGAGTTGACTTTGCATCACATCAGAATACATGACTTCTGTGCACCAACATTTGATCAGATCAATCGCTTCTTGTCCATAGTAGAGGAGGCCAATTCAAAAGGAGAGGTAAAAAAACCAACTAAATCAAATCAATAATGTCAACATTGTTTATAATGTAGTAATGATGTTACTGTTCTCTAACCTGGACCGTATTGTTGTTAGGGGGTTGCAGTGCACTGTTTGCATGGCTTTGGAAGAACCGGAACGATGCTCGCCTGCTACTTGGTGAAAAGCAGAAAAATCAGTGGGATTGATGCCATTAATGAAATTAGAAAGATGCGCCATGGTTCTATTGAAACTCGGGAACAAGAGCAAATGGTAGTGCAGTTCTATCAGCAAAATAAATGTTGATGTAAATTTAGAAATATAAAATGTCCTATTCATATTCACTTCAATTCAATTTTATTCATAAAGCGCTTTTAACAATACACACTGTCCCAAGCAGCTATACAGAAGATAAAGAATAAAGAAGAATAAGTAAATTCATATTTTATTCATACTGTGCTGTTTATACCATCTGAATTTATTAGAGTCAATAAACAATATAGAAGTGCTATGTTAATTATTTCTGGGTATTTTTCAGATAACTTAGCATTACAAAACTTTAAATTTTTTTTATAGAAGGGCCTTCTCTACAGCGTTTAAAGGTCTAGGTGCTTACATAGAGGTCAAGGGTGTGGTGGCTCAATGGTAAAAGGCTGTGGGTCAGGGATCATATTTATTTAGGGTTAGTTTGTTTGTTTATCTTTTTGTTTAGGGTGGTGGTGGCTCAATGGTAAGGGTAGAAAGTCAGTGATCAGAGGGTCAGGGTTCAAGCCTCGCACCAGACAAGCTACCATCATTGAGTCGTTGAGCAAGGCCCTTAACCTCACTTACTCCAGGGTTGCCGTTCATTCTGGCTGACCCTGCGCTCTGACCCCATCGTTCAAATTCATATGCTGTTATATGCAGAATAAAAACATTCAACTGCCTTGTATGTGATAGGATCTAATAGATCCTAAAATCCAGATCTATTAGGATCAGAAAATTAGGTACCTGATATATATATACACATGCATTCATGGTTTTTACTCTTTTATTTTACAACAGCATTATTCTCCAAGCATTGATCATAAATTTTAGATATGAAACGTAAAATAAAATAGGTGTGCCATATTAAGCCTTAAGAGTGGTCTAAGCCTTAAGAGAGTCTAACCATGTTAAGAGTTAATGATTACTCATTGAACATGAACATGCATGAATGTTTGAATGAATGGATATTGTTTATAATTTGGAAATTAATTTAGAATATTTATTATAGTATTTATGTTTTATTGAAAACTTTTTCAACATTAACGTTTGTCACACTAAATGTAAAGACGGTCTTCGAATTTTAATTATAGTTGTTTCCGTTAAAAGCTCATGCGTCACATTTCTACTTTTCGTTCAACCTGTGCTGTATTTTTAGCACAGCTAAATGTGTATGTAAATGTACACGTGCTTGTTGATGGATGACTTGGTATAGTGTCAGATGATGAAACTCCTTTATGGAACCATTGAAGTGAAAATGCCGTGCCAATAAACTAGCAGAGGTTTCTTTGCAATAGACTAATATACAGTAGCTTTAACTAAAAAAAAAAAAAAAGAGAGAAGTCAAATGCTTTTAGTTGGTCATTTAGACATGTTTATTTATTGAATTAGGGCAGTTTCTCAAGTATGTAATAAAATATGATTTTTTTTATTGTAAATTGATTATAGTCAAGAGGTTTAGTCAACAGTCTCCATTTCTTTGTCTCTAATCTCTTGATTGTCCTCAGACAATGTTTCTGTTGATGGATTTAGTTTTTCTTTAAGATGAAACTCTGGATCAGTGTTGTTCTCTGCACTTTCTTGGGATACTTGTGAGCTCTCGGTGTGTAGGGAAACCTCACTAGTTTCTGCCTGCTCATAGAAATGAGATATTGTGAACATTGCTGCTACTTTTTCAAGTCCTGACTTTTCTACCTTTAAATTCTCTGACTCTTTAATAAGTGGTGTCGCCGCAGCATTGGGCTCACTAAGCGTTTCTTCATGGCTCTTTCCTTCCTGATCGATGTCTTTTATCTCTTCTGCTACCTGCACTTTGGTTGCTGTGTCTTCTGTAGCTTCGGGCAGTTGGCTTTCCTGTAGTTTCTGATAAAGTCCCCGTCTCTCTTCTTGCAGTGCTCTGCAGAGATTTTCCAGTTTTTGTGTTTTTAAAGTGAAAAGCTCAAATTCTTTCTCCCTAACTGCTTTCTGCAAAGGACAAAGAAAATATAGTAGACGGTTATAATTTAAAAACTGGACTTAACAACGATAAGATTCTGCTATATTATTTTCAGAGTTTCTTACATCTGCAACCATTTCAATTAGAGATTTGTTACACCCATCAAACCGGGATTTCCATGAACTGGCCTCTTTCTCTAGCTTCTTCATCTTTTTTGCCATCTGCAAATATAGATATTAAATGCCTTAAATGATTAAACTATTCAACTTGCAGTGTTCAATGATTACAAGAAAAAAAAAAAAACAGTAATCTTGGAGGTGTGCTGATAGTTAATCAGATTTAAGCTTCCTTAATTTGTTAAAGGACTAGATTTTTTATAATAATAGATACCTACTTTATCTATGTCTTGTTTAAAGCTGGCATAAACATCACTGCTCTTTGACACAGCTCCTTTGAATTCATCAAACTTATCAGAATACACAACAAGCTGAAAAAGAAAGGCACTTTGAATTTACGTACGTTTGAGATACATTCATTCATGCATTAATTGACTACTGTTTATCCTGTTCAGGGTCGTGGGGGCACTGGAATCTGTCACAGCTAACTTAGGGCGTGAGGCGGGGTACATCCTGAACAATCAGCAGTTAATCACAGGGCTAACACTTAGAGACAAGTAACCATTCACACACACATTCACTCCTATGGACAATTTAGAGTAGCACATTCACCTATGCCCAATCGCATGTGTTTGGAGGCGGGAGGAAACCGGAGTACCCAGGGAAAACCCGTGCAAGAACAGGGAGAACATGCAAACTCCACACAGTAAGACCCTCGGTGGGAATCGAACCCATGACCTTCTTGCTGTGAGGCAGGAGTGCTAAACCGCCTGTATATATACTTATTGTATATATTTGTTGTATAAAGTATGCTCATTTCAGATTTTTCATTTCATATGTCAATATTCTGACATTGCAATGTAATTTAGCACACAGACTGAAATAAAGCATAAAAATAACCTGTTTGCAATGCTACATACCATTTCTGTGTTTAACCGTGTCTAAGTTAAACAGGCAGGTAAAAAGTCTTATCATTTTCTGTCCTCAACGCTACAACTGATATCATGTTTGTGTATTTTTTTTTGTTTATGTATTGTTTTAGCAACATCTGGCAAAAATGCATCTCAGATATACTGAAGTAATAAACATTCAAATTTGCATATTTAGTGCTTGGCATAAAGTCTTGTTTTTTAATTTAATGAGTATATAATGAACATGTGGCTTTGTTTTGGGCCATGGTGATGGTAGGAGCTGTGGAATGTTCTTAAACACAATCTAAACAAAAAGAAAATGTGTACAAAATGAGTTTTCACCTGATTAAATCTCTCCAGGTTCTCTCTGGCCTCGACTAAAACCGGGTCCATACCTCTGACCGTTACCTCAGGGTTTTGTCTTTGGGCCTGAAGGCCGTTCCCCACCACGGAACCTGTATAACTTAAGAATAGAAAGAATGAAGAAAGGATGAATATTGGACAATTATCACCAATATCACACTCTTTATTCAGGAACACTACAATAAAGATACTGTTGAATGTATAACACAACCTAACTAGCACAGGATTTAACATTATGTACCGGTACATTCAATCCTATAGGGGAAATAACATGCCGCATATTTCCAAAACTACATATAAAAGTGAAAAGCTATTTCAAGCTAGTTCTATTGTTTAATACATGTTTTGTATGTGAGCATTAAAAAACTTTGTTATTGGTAAATAATCAATTATAGTATATGGTAACGAAGCAGAAATATTGTTTACGCCTCTTCACAAAATACTGTTTTATTCCTCTTCTACCACAGTGACTTATCAACATCTATAATTCATATTCATTAAAAAAAATGAGTTTTATAACACTTACAGTATATAGCAGCCCAGCCGGGCAACTCCAGTCCTCGAGGACCACTATCCTGCAGAGTTTAGCTCCAACCATCAATTAAACCCACTTAAACTAGTTAAGTAATATCTTCAAGATCACTATAAAAGCAAAAGGCAGGTGCTGGAGCTAAACTCTGCAGGACAGTGGCCCTTGAGGACTGGAGTTGCCCACTCCTGTTATATTTTAGTGTCCTGAAAAGGCTACCATGTCTGAAATAATAGCTTAGCTTGCTTTACTCTACAAGCTACTATAACTCTAACACTGGAGACCTTTTTCAGAATTTATATTAAAAAAAAAGCTTCATTCTAAAAAGCTTCACCAGTGATTCGATTTTTAATCAAATCCGAGTTATTACGATAGTTATTATACATGACTATGCGTCATTACATATTAGAAAAAGCTTGGTAATATAATCCTTGCAATCTGAGCAGCTGCTGTTTTAGAAAACTAATCAACCCCTGATGACCAATTAAAATCAAGAACTGAAGAGTGCTATATTGATACTTCAGTGTCTTTATATTGAATAGCATAATTGAGCAACGAGGGAAATATATAATATGACAATACAAGGAAATTTATTGTTACATTATCATCTTCATTTTGTGTTTTCAGCATTAGCCAAATTAGCTGTTTAAACCTATCTGGTTTCTGGGTAGAAATCGATGCAGATCAGTCTGCAATTTCAGTGACATTAATGATTAATAATGGCATTAATGGTTCCCTCACCATGAGGCCTGAAGGCACAACAGAGCTGCAAACCTAACTATTGACCTTGTGGCCTGATCTTCAAGATTGAGTGAGGGAAGGCAGGAGGAATATGTTTGACGCGGGTAATAAGACTCATATGAGCTGCTGGTCTGAATCGTTACTCAGTAATGTGAAAAAGAAGAGCAGCAACTCATTAGGAAAGCCCAGCGGCATAGCTCTCTAATGACCACGCTGAATTGACTCGGGGCTGTGAATAAAGGGATGAGATTGACATGTGGACACAACTCCAAAGTTCCAAACACTTTTCTCATTACTCTCGATAACTTCCATAAACAGGGTTCGCTTAAGATTCGGTCACCTTTTCATAAGTCCTATTAGCTGTGCCAGGCAATGTAATATCTCATAGTGGAATAGGCTCGTTGAAAACAATGATGCAACTGCATTTAGAATGGAAAGCAGGCCATGTTGCTGAATGGAGATGAATGCCATCAAAACAAATAAGGTCATTGTCGATTGAAGGAAGCATAAATAGAATGACACCAAGAATCTTGAGTAATTCTGGTTCATTGGCATTGCAGAAGCCTGAGATACGACGTGGTCATAGTCATGAGTGTCAGAGTCATCTCATTTACGGCTTAACGTCACTTTATGCTAGGTAAGCGCCTGGTATTTAAGACTTTACAGCAAATTGAATTATGTCTGAGAGAGTAGAGTCCAGACAAACAAATAATTGAGTACTATTCTAGAAGGACCATCTTAGTTAGAAGGGTTAGGGTTAGGGTTAGGGTCTAAAACCCATTCCCTATTTTTCAAGCAGTTCCAGCCATTGAGGATCAAGTTCTAGTAGTTTCTTATATTTCCCCACAATCATGTGCTTGTAGCACTCCAGATTATAAATAATAATGGATCATGGTCCTGATGACGCTTTCAGCGGCTCAAACCAAGCAATTAGGTAATATGCTCAACGTTAAAATGGTTAGAGTGCTCTGTTGTAGCCAATCATTTATATAACATTGATGTAGCATTTATATCAATGAATAAGGTCAACAAAGCTTATTGAAAAAGAAGATTAAACAGACCTTCATCATATATTATTTTATTTCATTTACCCTCTTTAATGGAGTATGGAATTGTTTTTAGCCATGATTTAATGAAAAGATAACTGTTGTTGCATTATAAGTTCCTTAAGATTGCATGTAAGGATTTTGAAGTAACTGAACAGTCAATCATTTTTGTCGATCATTTGGGATGGGGTACACTGCCGTAACACAAACGAAAAGTCCAGCTTTCATAACTGGAACATTATTTTGTTAAACGTTACCAGGTGACAGAAGGAGACAACAAACACAACCACCACAATGATAAAACCAGTATAACTGTAACTGTAACTGTTTAGACCAATAAAGTTTAGGTTTGGTGCATTTGGTTCTAATCCGACGAACCGGAATTGAAATATTCATTGACGGAGTCTTTCGAGCAATTTTGGACCTCGCTCTGAATAAGGGCATTCGCTAAATACTGTAAATGTAAATGTAAACAAAGGACCAGTGCTTAGCGGAAACAATGCTGACCAGACATTATTTGTCCGGACCGGACCGAATCGAATCTTATACAGCGCTGTATTTTTATGTTTTAAAACATGTCTGTGTCACTGCTGGTTTAAGAAACAGTCCACTAACCACAAATATCCAGCCCACTGCAGTCCTGCGGTCCAAGACTTCCCACTGATGAAGGGTTAGATGATGACTAACAAATTGTGCATGGAAAAACATGTATCAGCAACCCCTTTAGGAGACATTCAAGGTCTTCTTGCTTTTAAAAGCCTATGGAAAATGTCCCACTAAATATTTTCATCAGAGGATAAATTTAATTGGGCAAAGTCTTTCATGAAAATATTATAAAGTCTCATTCATTTGCTTTGATTGAGGTTATGATGCCAGATGGAAACACGTATTAGCTAATTTCCCTTTAATTTGCTAACGATTTAATGCACCGAGCCAGTAGTCTTTTCAGCCTGCTAATGGAATGACTGCTTCAGTCTCATAGGACGCCCTAAACTGTTCTAGTAGATCTATCCTTTAAATGTTTTTTAACTACAAAAACGCTAAAAATAGTAAAATAGCCTGAATCACAAATATGGTGTAGTAAAACACTTATAATCCTAATGTAGATGTCTGACTTCACTTCCACCAACAATCTTAACACAATACCCACACTTTGTCAGAAATACATTCATCAAAACTATGCAACTTAACATTTAACAAATTGGAGAACACAGAAAGGTGAACACAACTTAACAATAAAGAGCGGAAAAGATAACTAATTCACATAGAGGGGAATAAACACTAACTGGTCAGTAATTCTATGCAAAATGCAGAAATCAATGTCATAAAAGATATGATATTTCACTGCATAATTCTTTTTGATTTAGATATCACAATGCAAGCTCTGAAATAATGTAATACCAGCAAGCGTTACATTTATTCTCTTTATATCTAAAAAAAAAAAAAACACAAGGAAGTTAGTCAACCTCAGTGTCCTTCAATGTGACAGCTCATAGCGTTTTGTAACGATAGCAACCCTGCTACTTCATCACCAGAGATCAAAATAGAATAAACACTATGGTATGATAAAGTTCCTTTTCTCTGGGGCCCATGCTTATTTTCTATTGTATTTATTGAGGCACATACTTAGCTTGTAATATGTCGGAGTTAAATTACATCAGCTGCACCGTTTTTATTTCAATGGACTACGACGAAGTATAACAAGGAACTGGACAGCACAGTAAAGAAAATGTTTGCAGACTGGTGGCACAAAGGCTTGTATCGGACAGAAGATTCCTACAGTTCATTCATTCAGAGATCTGTCAAACAGCAATTATGTTGAGACAAGAATGTCAAAAAGGGAAATTAAAACCGAAAATCCTTTGTTGGAAGACATAAATTGAAACAGGCAGATCATAAAAATTGGACCTGTCAGTCCTTGATGTCATTTAAAGTTACTCAGATAATACAGATGTTCCAAGTAATATGAATGACAACTGAGACACAGCTTCTTTCTTCATGCATGGCTCATTATGAATGCACCAACACCCTCTCCCCTCATTACACATGCACCAACACCTGTTTCCAATTAATTATCCCATGGCAAGCTGAGCATAAATAACACACTATGTTCCTGCATACTAAAACCTGCGGTCATGTTTGTCTCCACCACCTAGCGCTCAGGAACCTCCTGCCTTGCATCCTGGTGAACGTTTAAGCCGTCACCTGTGCCGATTTCTCTTCTCGCCAAGTGCTACCGGACCACAGCACTATAATTCCTTGTCTGGTTTTTCAACCTTCAGTTGATTGCTTTATGCATACTAAAATAAGAGACATACTGAACTAAAGTGTTATGACCATTAAACAGGGTTAACTACAGGCGTAGTTAAGTTTTTTACCTTCTCTCATAGCATGCTATTTGAAATTCAACATAAACCTTTAAGGGAAAACCTAACCCCTGTAACCCCTACAGGAAATGTGAAATATTGTAACATACAAACTTTTCCTAATTATGATTAATAGAATTATAGGGTGATGGTGACTCAGCGGTCTAAGGCTCTGGGTCAGTGATCAGAGGGTTGGGGGTTCAAGCCCCGCACCAGGCAAGCCACCATCATTGGGTCCTTGA
>JAOUQX010000003.1:8306807-8319595 GCA_028566295.1 Liobagrus marginatus
GTTAGTCGTCAAAGCATTTCACTGTATGTTGTACCACGTATAATGTACATGTGACCAATAAACTTTGAACTCTTGAAAAGTGATAGTTGTTAAATTTTTTTGGATATCAAAAATAACTAGTATAATATTTCTGTAGCATATCTCCTAAGTAAAAGAGCTCTGGCTGAGGGATGGTACCTGCCTGTCTAACGTCCTTACTCTGTCCTATGTAGAGAATCTGATACAGCCGAGTAAACCACACATTACAACAGCTGACTGGGATCACTGCGTCCTCCCTGACCTTTTACATACTCTAATCTATCTCACACACACACACACACACACACACACACACACACACACACATGTACAAGCAGACTTTTCATTTAAAGTTGTTACACAAAAAACACGAATAGCATTCTTTATTTGAATAGGTAAATAACATGAATAAATTAAAATGAGTTCTTAAATAGGAATGTTAAAATTTACATTTCGGGCTTATTACATATCTAAGTAATTTGGCATGTATATTTATAATTAATCAACTCATTTAATCACTGTTTTTGCTGAATGTATTCATTATTTCCATTTGCACTACATTCATAAGGCAAAACATTGCCTTAACAGTTACCTTACAATTGCCTTTTAATTGCATTAAAAGTAATCTACCTCACTGTATAGAATACACTCTTTCATTTAATAAAAAATAAATACCGGTATATGAAAATGTTGGGCTTTATAGTTAGCATGATTCTACTCAAATATTTTTTGAAGTATTTAAAACTGAAAACTCTTTGTACAGTTTCAAGTTTAATTTTGGACTTAAAAGTCTGTACATATATATATATATATATATAGCCAAATATAGACAGTAGGTGGATAGATAGTGACAGACGGGTATATAGCCAGACATACAGATGAACAGATATAGTGGCATTAAAGCAGACAAAAGTCAGACAGACAGCTTTATGGGAAAGAAATGAAATAAACAAAGAGACATACTGGATAGTCAGACAGACAGAGAGCGAGACAGGCAAAGCTTAAACATAGACAAATAAACATTAGACAGAAAGACAATGTATAATTTCCATGCCAGCAAAGTTATATCAATCTAAATGCAGTGCCTAAGACTAATAATCGTTTTGATGCTTTTATGTAAATATTTCCGTATTTCATTTACTTATATATATTTTATCACTTACATTTTTTAAATGAAGACATTGAAAGCTTTCTTTTAGATTTGTTTAGGAAAAGCATCCAGTACACCTATTAAAGCACGTGTTTTGTGTTGAGCAGTGTGAAAAACCTAATATGAAATAATATATTCCGATTTTTTTTCACTTTAATCACCTCCTCCTGATCATCAGTTGGCGATGTATTGCCAACATTGTGTCTGCACTTATTGGTGTTTAGATGTTGTTGACGAATGGCTAGTTTCATTTCAATTCTTTAGCTTAGACACAAACCAACCTGTTGCTGCTGTATCTGGGACCCATTTCAAAGGGCCAATCTGGCGCAGTTGGAAAGCTGTTTTAACTTCGTGGCAGCTATGTGCACCTGCACTCTGAACTCCACACTGAGACCCAAAACTCATCAACGTCCAACAGATCCAAACTCGCCACAATGTCTCACGGAGCATTGCACCATTTCAATCCATAGTCTCTTGTAATAACAGAGCAACGAAGGAGTGCAAAGCTTTGCGGCAGAACGACTTAGGAAGATTCCCCAGGGTCCAGCATTTATAAAGGCAGGCTTTGTTAATATCCTGAAAGAGAGCTGTGGTGAATTTCACATGCTTATGAATTCCCAGCAGCTCAGAAGACTCGCAGGGGCTAAAAGAAGCGCTGCTGCCTAATTCAGAGAGGAGGGGAATTGGCTGGGACTCTGCGGACTTCACCCCCACTCCTCTTACTTTCTCCTCTCTATAGCTGCATGAGCTCCAGGCAACACACACACACACATACACAACAACTTAATCAACTGCTTCAAAAGTATGATAGTTCATTATCAAGGCAAAACCATCCTAAACTAAATAATGGCACACAGTCTACACAAATGAAAATGTGTATATGCTTAGCAAAAAAAAAAAAAGGATTTACAGCCTTTAAAAAATCCCTAATGGGTTTGGTTAATTTATGTTTCTAATAAATGTGCTGTTCGAAATCAATTTCACATTACTATAACATCATTGTAAAATCCACAATGATTCGATTTACATCTATACAGCTATGTGTGTTCATTCATGAAGTTTACATTTTTAATAAACAGACTAATAACTAATGCAACTGGCATTAGGATGTACTGGGATCTGGCCATTATATGACACTTTGGACCACAAACAGGTTAAAGATCCCTAAAGATATCATTCTCCTAATGCATGAGGAATTCATTTATAAAGTAATATGGCATTGACTAGAACCTGCAAGTGGACAGTTCTCAAGCTGCTAAATGGAGTCAGTTATTGTTCTTGACCTGGTCCCTTCCTAGCATACTTGAAAGTTGGTTATTTACAACAATCACCTCCAAATTGTTTTAGTCAACTAACTTTACATTTTTATTAAATCATTTATTGATGCACAAAGATGTGAACACTAGAGGGCGCCATAACACAAATAAGCTTGCTGCTGTGTTCGTGCGGAAGTAAAACAGTAATCTGTATCGCCTTTTGTATAAAATGTCGTTTATAGTTATAAAAGTAAAAATAATGTATTTCGTATATTTCATTTTGTAACCCTATCTAAAAACGGTTTTATTTTGAAGAAGAACAAAAATATCCTGTGCCCCGTGTGAGGCTCGAACTCACGACCTTCAGATTATGAGACTGACGCGCTGCCTACTGCGCCAACGAGGCCGGTGAGATACACATGTGATAGGGATAACCATAATCATAGCACGATCAATAAAAACAAATGTTTCAAACAAATGGAACTTGTCAGGATGACACAATATAAGCAGGACAATAAAACACGTAGTCATTTAAGTCGAAACACTGATAACTTGCTCCTACTGTTTTGTATAGAGGAGATACAATATATTATGGCGTTTAAGCGTTAAAGATCTCTCTGCAAAAGTATAGCGATACAATTATCGGTTAAAAGCTGGGTCCGTTTTAGCCTTTTATGCTAAAGTGGACTGTTGCAGACAATAAATAGGCAATTAGTGATAGTGGACGCAGCACGAAAGCCAGTTCTCCTCATAGAGATTATTTACGAAATTAGAAGCAAACCCAAATTTAGAAGTGATAAAACATCTTATCTGCATTTATTCCCAGCCCAGGTAACTTAAACTGCAGACGTGGGGAGAACATGCAGTCCCCACACAGAAAGACCCATTCTCCCATGACGGCATAGGCGCGCCATGCAGTTTGACACCGTACCACTTGAGTGGTCTATTTTTTGGTCTATTTTTTAGCATACTATAGAAATTACAAATAGTTTGTGTGCTGGTACGAAATTTGTGTATTCAATGTGTTCATAAAAGGGTTAGGCTTATTTTATGCTTTTTATGTTACAAAAATTACAAACAAAAAAAACTTTGGAGCGTCTGCCCCCCCCTTACTTCTTTTACGTAATGGTATGATCCTGGTCTGTCATCGCATATGATTAGCTGCATGGTGTGCCCATCAAAATAAAGTACCGCCCCTGCCGAGTAGTAGGGCTGAAGATTCGACTCTACCCGACGAGAGTCGGCTCGTCTCGTTCACTACCATCGGCTCTTTCGCAAACGTCACATCACTAATATACAAAGATGTCACGTCACGACCGCTGAATACGAATGTAACACAAATGTCTGCCACGATATGATAATAGTTAGCTACTGCTAAACAGCAAACACGGACAGAGATAAATAAATATTGCGTTGACGCAAATTTGGAGCACTGCTGCCGCCGGTTATAGGTGATGTTAAATGTATAAAAAACACGCGTTTGGAACTCCAGCACGCTGCCAGATTTTCCACATGGCCTTGAATTGGTTAGGTGTGGGGTGTTTTGGCTCAATGTATGAGAACACAAAGGTGGGGAAATTTCTGATAAGAAACTTGCTTGTGAGTTTGCCACGTTATCATAGACTGGGAGTAAATACAGACCTGCGGAAACTCATATTTCTTTTTCTCTCTGTAAACTCACCACTGCTGGACTGCCATCGTAATGTCAGGCCTGAACATAACACTGGGTTATTTCTTAAGTGTGGGCTTAGTATGTGGATTTGCCAAAGCTCTGGCGACACAATGGAAGCCCCAATGGAGGTTTCTCTCAGAGTTCATTGCAGCTTTTGCACTCGTAGCATGGCGGCTGGAAGTCCAAACCATTTCTGAGATTGGTCAGTGGGCTGGAGGCCTGGGGCAGGATGTTACCCTCACCATGCTTTTCCTTGTCTTAACTGTCCATGGAGCCATTATGCAAGGAGCCTCCGGAAACCCTTCAGTTACTCTGATGGAGTACTTGCAAAAAGAGACAGGAGCAGTGTCCTCTTCTCTCAGCATAGCAGGTCAGCTTGGAGGTGCTCAGCTTGCCCTGCTTTTCGCTGGGTGGTATTGGGCAATGGAGTTCACAGACATGCATATGATCAAGGTCATGATGATGACTCAGTGCAGCTCATCACTGAACGTGCCTCTAATACAAGGGACCATCACGGAGGTTATAAGTGCACTGTTTTTTCACCTGGTGGATCTTAGCCTGGGCCGCAGGTCGCAGCTCATCCGGATTCCCACCCTAGCCCTGCTGCTCACGTTCCTCTATTACACAGGTTAGTCAGAATAGTAAGTGTTCTCGTCTCACTTTATTATGGCATTCATCATGCTGACAGATGAATGAGACACAACCCTGGAACCCTAAATGTAAATTCTTTGAGAGCACTATTAATTATGAAATAAAGTCAAATCCTGCTCCGTTACGAGCATGTAGAAATTTAAATTCAAACACCCTGAGCCGTGTGAACTAATATCACAATATTAATTAATATTAATTTTGTTGTTTACATTTTCATCTAAATTAATTTTGATTGCATTAGACTTGGATTTTGGACGCAGTAATGTCTGTTCGTGGCCAATCAGAGCATATATCTAATCTCACTGAAAATACTGCCGATCTTACATTTTTAAGGACTTGTGGATATAAAAATGGTAAATTAAGAAGTGCTGCTTTGGTAGAATCAACCAAAAACACAGTGCTGTATTATAAGCAAAATGTGCTTGGTTGCTATACTCACATTAAAAATGGAACAATAGGACACGCTTTGTCTGAATTTTTTTCTTTGTTCATCACAAAAAAAAAACTGCAATTTTAGTGCTTTATGTTCTATGTTACCAAGGAAACTCGTACACTTCTGCTTACGTAAACCCATCACTTGCATATGCGCTTACATTCAATTGTCCTGGACACGCCATCTGGGAATATGCTGTGGTCTACTGGACTGGGCCCCTCATTGGTAAGCTTTCGACTCCGTGCTAATTTTACAATATAACATCATGTTGTAAGGTCATACTGTCAAAATTATATCGACAGTTTTTGCATAATTTGATGCATATTTTGTTTTTTTTAGGTATGGCCCTGGCTTTGTTTCTCTACATGGGTAACATCCCTTTGCTTTTCACCAAAAACTTGCTTTTCTCGAAAAAGGTACGCCTTCGCCTTCCAAAAAAGAAAAACAGCTGAAGAGAAAAGTTCATGACACATTGTGCATAAAAATTTTAATCGAAATATAAATGACATCCTATTAGCACCTTTATTTTTATTAATAAAATAAGGAGAAAAATTGTTCAATACACAACGTGCACTTTTATATATTTTGCCAGATTAAAATATGTATTTACCATTTTATTGTCAATGTTCTTTGCACACTATGCATTTTTCTAATGCTCATGTTCATGTACAGTTTACATTTTAATGGCTAAGGTTACAGAATAATTTCATGCTTCATTAGATGAACAAGTAAAGGCTAAAGCAAAGGCATAAATCCTAAATAGATAAATTAAGCATTGTGTGGTTTTTATCCTACACTGGGAAGTTAACAAAATTTCAGAACTTGTTTAAAAAAAAAAAAACTTTTGAATTTTTTTTTACATAAACCTATTTTAACAACGATAGGCCTGTAATAGTTATGTTCTTACCTAAATTAAACAATCCTTCTGCCTGTAGTGATAGAATAAAGGAGTTCAGAGCTTAAACTTAAGACGTAGTATCCTGCATCACAGGAGCCTCGGTACTGGATTTATCAGGTTTATCTTTGTGTTAAAGCTTTGGTTGATGGACTGGCTTCTGTGAACAAAAATAAATGAATAATTTAGTGAAATAACACTATACACTATTCACGTTATGACTGACTGGAACTAAAGTGTGAAAAGTATGCCCAGAGTAGTTTTCCCATACCCTTACAGCACCTGCACCAGCAGGGACTATCAAAACAAGGCAAGTATTCTGACCCCTCAACAAAAAGTTGACATCCAGCAGACCAGAGCTTACTTTTTTTTTTTGAGAATTCAACTGTCTGTTCTTGTAACATTCTAAAACCCGCCCATCTGGCACCAACAATGAAGTAAGAAGAATAGCATATCACACTTTCCTTATTCTAATGGTTGATGTAAAGGCAAATTATTTCTGGCGTTATGGGCAAATCGATTTAAACGGAAACTGATTTTCTCGTACACTTAAAAAAAAAAAAAATCACACTACTCTCGATAATTAATACCATGCACAAGGTATAATAAATGATCAGCACATTCATACACCTAACAAGATGTGAGAGATTTGCTTGGGCAGTAGTAATGCAAATCAATTGCATATAATTTTTTTTTTTAAAGAATAAAATAAATAGAACATAGAGTTGTTATTTGTACCTATCTTAAGCTTGTTCTCTAGCTGAGCTTCTGGCTGATCCACCCACAACTGATGTTTCGGGTTGTTGACAAACTTTTTGGTTTCCCCACAGCTGAGACATCGTATAATCGTTGCACGCTGCCTCCGAGGACCTTCTAAACATACAATAAAGACAAACACAAATAAAACTTCGAGACATACATCTAGAAACATATCCAGCATTGGATTAACGCTTAAGGACAATGATCAGACACAAGAGATGGAAGTTGGTGGAAGCGATTTTGTTGCATCTATTGCCCAGAAGCTCATGTTAAAAGCTCATGTTTTTTGTTGTGGATGAAGAAGAAAGCTTACTTCTCTGCCTGACAGTTGCTGTAACCCCAGGTATCAGTAAAGCATAACATTTCTTACACATGGTCCTTTTCACTGAGGGGTCTCTGTATGGATGGGAGTTGCATTATTTAAACAATTTCCACTAAACGACAGCTGCAATGTAGACATTGTTATCTGTTGTATATATTTAAATGTTTATATTACATTTATATTCACGAAAACCTAAAAACAGAAGCAGTACTCCACGATACTCACTGTCTCAGCACCAGGCGTTTGGCTATTGTCTTCTGTGTCAAGCAGTAAAACCGGGCCAGTTCGACGTTCTCCGGGTTTTGGGCCAATACACAATGAGCAGCCTTAATAACACATTTTATTTTATTTTATTTTTGGTTTAATACATTTTCAGAGGCACAGTGATAATGTCGGTAAAGTTTGCTGACTTACTCACTTGGTAGAGGAAATTCAACCTCTGAAAAGCTTCTTTATCCTTTATATTGGAAGCCATTTTCTTTTAGTAAACGTTTGGTTATTAGAACATAATTACCGACGTGGTCCCAATTGAATTCGCAGCTAAAAAGCCAAACCTCGCGCCATAGCACATGCGATTGATTTTAATGCTGAGCTATTTCTTCTCACTCGCTGGTGACGTAATACAGCAGACATACGAGTTACAGCGCCCTCTACAGCGAAGGAAGAGCGCAATAATTAACGTTGTTTCGGAATACGAAAGCATGGAAGTTTTAAAGATAACGTTACTTTAATGGCAATACGGAATCTGATTCAAGATGCTGGGAGTCTGAAGCCGATTAAAACTGCTTTTAAACAAATGATTTCTTGATTTAAGCTAAAACATCACTAGAGAATACATCAGGATCCTATACATAAACATTTATTCTTTATGTGCCATGATTTTAGCACGAATTACACCATGTAAAGGTGCTTTAAAGGCTGTGAGGACGGGAAACGCGAATCTGCAGGTTATATAATTGATCAGGTCCTAATAGGAATGAGTAGGAAATGTGTGTTGCGATATATATACATACATATATATATATACATCTACACACATATGCATATACACACATACCTATATATACATGTACATATACACATACACATATATATATAATTGGGATATGTCACGCATTCACAATTTTATATTTCTTCTTACTGTTTATCTTCTGTAAAGCTACTTTGGTACAACGTGTATTGTTAGAAGAGCTTTCTAAATAAAATGGAATTGAATTGTTGCAACAACAAAAAAAGTATTTGTTTAGACATTCTGGGACACCATCCCTGCACCAAACTGGACAGCTTAGTGGGTTTACCAAATTTAATTAGCCCAGCTGTCCTGTTACTGATGTCTAAAGATGTTATTTCTGAGCAGGGTAAGGGGTAGAAGAGGAAAGATAATTGGCCAGTACCAGGCTCGAACCAGCGCCTTTGGCATTATTAGCTATATACTGTATTATAGTTATTAGTCTAACTGAGCTTTAACATTTAACAACGTTAGTGTGTTGGTTAATAATAATAATCAACAACAAGGTTTAACAACGTTGTATGAAACGATTGACATTGACAAAAGCCACATTCCTCGCTAGACACACAAAAGATGTGCAGCGTTCAATACCAGTGTGATTCTGGTCATATTCCCCAGTGCAAGCATATTAATATTTAATCCAAACTGGGCTGGTATTCTCAGATATAATGCACATTTTTCCACTCAAATCTGAGAGCCCAACAGCAGTATAGAAGTACAAAAGATGTGAATGACACAGCTTTAATTTACATCTAAATCATCTGGCATTCTATGTGCCACTCATTGTAACATTTGATGTTCCTAAGATTACAGTGCATTCCTTCAGTTTACAAATGTATCTGAAAGTCTGCAGAATTAGCTTATTCCAACTACTTCATTTCAGCCCCTATATTCTGCAGCAGGCAGCTAAACACCTTTAACTTCATCAACTGGATGCAAGTCGGGATTAAGCTGTTACCATTGATCGGCACCATTTCTAAAGATATAAAAGTACAGAACCTGAGCTGAGATCAAGTTTAGCTTTCCATGATTGTGACTACTAATGAACATGTAGCAATTAACCCACACTTTAAGCTAAAGACAATAAACTGACTGTATTTGCTGAAGTATGGCACTTGATCCAGTATGAGCGAGTTTCAGGCAATTCATATTAAGACAGTATTATCAAAAACATGGAGCTGTCAGATAGCTCCTTTACGGACATAGAAAAGGAGAAGTTGCTGAATTGATTTGGCATGAGCCATAAAATATCCAATCTGCTACATAAATACAGATATAAACTTGTAGCAAATGTTAGTTACAACAAAACACTCATTTATACAAACGTCTAAAATTCCTGGCGGACCGGTTGTGGAGCTTAAATACACATGTGCCATCTGCACCATGAACTTTAACATGTTGGATAAGAATTCCAGAATCGATCCGTTCCACATCAAATCGCACTTGAGAAATTGACACCAGATAACAAATCATTTACCAAGTGATGATGCTGGTTTTACTTATCCCCCAGCTATATTTTTAGGAAAACAAAGAAAAACATGTTTAGCTCATTACTCTATAAAAATGAAATTACTTACTGATTAAAAACAAAAATTAATTACTAAAAAAAATCCCAAGGACACTTTAAATACTTCGCCGCTTAATACATAAATCTCCTGCACATTATAGTCAAAAGAAAAAAAAAATGACATGGAAAAACTAATGAAACACTGTGCAGCGTTAAACAGTATGGAAAAAGGCTATTGGAACACTGACAAGTAGACGAAACGAAGATGCTCCCTGCACATCCGAAACCCCCCAGCCCACCCACGAGAACTCCCACCAGTTTACAAAAGCACTGTAAGAAAATGCATGTAGAAATCTGTTTTGGCAATACTAGCTGGCCAGGTGGCACAGTAATAAGAGACACGCGGCACAGGAGCTGAAGTCTGTTCAATACGCTGGGTTTCTCAGAACGATTCATTTACGAAAGATACTAGCGGCTGTTCTTCATGGCATCCTTGGCTGCTAGAATGAGCGGCGTCAGACTGGACAGAGGCTTCGCCAACTTCAGGAAAGGATGCTAGTAAACGGGGGTCAAGAAAACAGTCAACTTAATGTTTAGGCGTACAACAAAAAGCACAACAACATTTTATAGCATGTCTTTCTAAGCAGTAGCCTTACAACGTCCTGTCGCTGTAACCAAGAGGCCCAAACCTGTTCCAGCATGACAATGCAGACTCAAGTGGAAGTCCTGACCTTCCCAAGCCCAATTTAGAATAAATAAGAAGGCTGATGATACCCCAGGTCTCCCCATTCTAGAAATAAATGCCTAACATCCTAATGTGTTATTAAATCAGCAAAGAAGACCAAAGGCGGAATGGGATGTTTAAGAAACAAATATAAAGTGTGATGGTCAGGAATCCAAATACGTTTGGCATTTATCTAGATTAATAGGAATTTACATTTGAGGTGGCGCTATAAGCTACCTTAATATAAAATTGCAGATAGATCTTTAATTCACGCAAACAAAAGCTATTCAAAGCAACAACCAGAAAATATGATACATTCTAGGACTCCACAACATATAATCTTCGGTGAAATCTGTTTTTGTAAAACTTATACCTGTAAAAGCTCTTTACTGCTGCCCCTCTTTTCGACATCCATTTCCAGAGAGCGAGCTAAGAAATCCCGAAAGATGGGTGACAGTTTTTCTGGACTCTGCAGCTCTGGTGTTCCATTAGTAGCAATGAGGTACAGTGCCTGCAAAAAGACAGAAAGGCAAAGAATATAAAGCAGGCTTTACTATGGAAGTTTGAATGTGTAAGTAAAGCACTGTGTGTGAGGGTTGTGAAACAGGACGCACCCTCAGTGGATTCTCATTCAGATATGGAGGCTCTCCTTCTACCATCTCGATTGCCATGATGCCAAGAGACCAGATGTCCACTTTGGGCCCATAAGCTTTGCGAGTAACAACCTCAGGGGCCATCCAGTATGGCGTCCCTACCATCGTGCTCCTCTTGTTTTGCTCTGGCGTAATCTGAGCACAGAAACCGAAGTCGGCTACAAAAGCACAGGGGAGGGGGAGAAATAGGAGAAAAACAAAAAGGATTTTTAGTAAAAGAAAAGATGCTAAAAATATATGATTAAGTATTAATATAAACCCGTTTAAAGTTTTCATCGTGTGTTTAAGTTGGACTTCCTGTGGGATTTGACCTACTAAGTTTAACTGAGCCGTCCATTCCTAGCAGAACGTTGTCACTCTTGATGTCTCGGTGAATGACCTGGTTGGCATGAAGGAATTCTAGTGCTTGTAAACACTGCAGGGAAAAAAGAGAAATCAAGAGATAAAAATGTAATTAAGAAAAGCTTGACTACAAAACAGATCAATCTTTTCAAATGTAATAGAAAAACAGACCTAATATCTTTTACCTGATATATAAAAAAAGCCTTAAATGAATGAATATTATTGAACTTGTGATGTATTTTCAGCAAACTGAGGTTTAAAGATCCTTATAACAGCCTAATTTATGAAACAAATTGGACTATTGTATTATATTTTCCTGTTCCTTATAATAAATCCCTTCTAGTAAACACAAAAAGGTAGGTTTTTTTTTGTTGTTTTGCTAAATTAACATTACAGCCTTAAGCAGCCTTTTCTTATACCTCTCTGCAAACCGCGGCGATCTGAGCTTCGTCCATACACGTCTCTGTCACTACGTCAGTCAGTGAGCCACCAGCTAGGTACTCCATCACTACAAAGAGCTCTTCCCCTACCAGAAAGCTTTAAGCACAGTTCACATTGTTGCATCACAGCATAACAAATAATGAATTATTATGCTGTTAAATTCCACAGCTTGCAGCCAATGGAAGTTTGTCCTAATTTTGACTTTAAAAAGGTACCTGTCTAAGAAATTAACAATGTTCGGGTTCTTCAATTCCTTCATGACCTGAATTTCATTGATAATTAGCTCTTTCTTGGGTTGCTTCTGTAGGTTGATTTGCTTGATGGCCACCTTTAAAAATGCAAAAATGTAATCAATATTGTATGTTATAAAATATATTTCAAAAACTGAGGCGGTAGCATTAGTACCAACGTAACCACAATTTATTATACCAGGTTCAGTGCCAAACAGTTCAGTGCATTTTAATTTTGGCTCTTTAATTAAAAATGAACTCGGAGCATTTAAACATAATTTAAACAAATTACGTTCTAATCGATCAGCCCAATCGAATTATGACAATGTTTCTTCTGTAGTTTTTACCTGAATGTATAAAGCTAATTACACCCAATTCTACAAGTCAGAAGCTTCTAAGAAACACCTGCGCAAAACCTATCCTGACTGGCAGACAACCTTTGGCATACGTGATATTTTAGACACAGCATTTATTTAATTAAAAGCATGTAACAAAGCTCAATATACACTACATGATCTAGATGACAATTATACATCTTCCCCAAACTGCTGGGGCAAATTGGGAAGCACACAGCTGCCTAAAATGGCTCCCTATATGCTCTCTATTTTCCTTGAACTAAGAGGCCGAAAATTGTTCCAGCATGAAAATGCCACTGTGCCCAAAAGCCACTGAGTTTCATGAAGATATGGTGTGTTATGGTTGTGCGAGAGGATAAACTAGACTGTT
>JAOUQX010000003.1:8412656-8425601 GCA_028566295.1 Liobagrus marginatus
TTTTCTTAAATGGTGTTGTCTCGGAAGGCGGTAGGGGGGGGGGTCGACTTATACAGCGAGTATAGCAGAAAACCCAAATTTGCGAATGAAAAATGGGGGGGTCGACTTATACACCGGCATATACGGTAATTAGATTTGATAATTTAGCTAATCAAAAGAACAATAATCAATAACCCATAGTTCCATAAATTGGCTATCATTGTCATGATAAACAGTATTCTAGAAAATCAAGATTTCCCCAAAAGTTAAAAAAAAAAAAAAAAAAGAGAGAGAAAGAGGACTTACCCATAAAACTCAATTAGATTTAAATCCGGTATAGGAAAAAATAGAAAGTATGGCGTAACAAACAAATGGCAATTCCCTTGTGGTTAAATCATTACGCTAGTGTTCATACAGAAAGCCTCAAGCTTCCTGCTCTTGTGTTAACTAGCAACGAGGATAAACCAACTAAAAACATGCAAGTCCAAAGGTGGGGGAACTACGGGTTATGGGGGAAATCAAAGTGTAATCAAACTAGTTTGCCAGCAACAGCGCGTATAGTCTATGGTTATAGAGTTCAAAAGCAAAGATATTGGGTGATAAAAAGAAAACACTTGGATATGTTGATATATTTATTTTTTGTTTTAATTATTAGTTTGGTTTACGTTAAACTGTGCCAAAATCTAGCAATATATACTAGCAGATAAAGTTTTTACCCAAAAACGTCACACTCCAATTTTTACTATGGTATCTCATGAGAAATCAAAAAGCGTTCATGAATTCACATGTTCAATAAATTTGTAATTTTGTTCATGATCTGACCTATGCTTTGGCTGAAAAAGGATTAGGGTTAGGAAGAAAAAGAAGCAGTTTTCAGATGTCTCTTACTGCTAGATTGAAACTTGATTAGAAATAAGATTAAAGGAAGAAAACCAGCTTTCATTATTTAAACCCTTCCTGGTTTTTAACCTGACTGCCCAAAAATAAACCCCATAACATTAAAAATTATACAAATTCTACCACAATGTAAGTGCAATATTCACACAGCAGGCCACAGCAATACAAGTTCACAGGACTCTGTTGAGCTTTTGCACGTTTGACTAATTTTTTGAACAACCTAAATCCGAGGGCAGTATAATTGTACTTACTTCTTTGTGACCTCCTCAAGCTCGGAGTTGACCTTGCCCAGATTGATCTGGAGCTTTGCTCTCTCCCTTGCAGTCTCGTCAAGGACACGTCTCGCATCTGCCAATTCAGCCTCGTAAAGAGATTTAATCCCGGTAACCTTAAAGAAAATAATTATATAGCAATCAAAATCCTGTATGCCAGCTGGTGCCTTTTGTAGAAATATTAGCAAACCACCAAGTCATATTTAAATACAAATGGATCTTAAAAACAAACAGGCTTGCCAAATATATTACCATTAGTTTGGAACTTGTATTCACAAGTCATCACTGTATTTCATTCCTTAAACAACAATAATAAACTGTTCCTTAAGTCCCTGTTCTAGTATTAGAAGTTATAAAAAATAAATAGTAGTAGGGAAAAGGAATATAAAAACATATTTCCTGTAAAAAGTATATTAATATTCTTTCTGATTCATCACACAAGATAACAATTTGTGCCTGTAAATCAAGACTAAAACCACTTTTTAATTTAAAAACTTTTGCAATAAAGCCTTAGAAATCTCTAAACTTACTGGATATATCTCACAACACAATTCTGTAAAAAAAAAAAAAAAAACTTAAGCCTTGCCTTAGAGATCATTTATAAAAAGATAAAAGCTCAAATGCAATACAATGTATTCACATAGAAGCAATAAAATCTAGAGCTGGTTTTGGAGTGTAAACAGAGCAGGACGTTGGAGCGGTATTACATTGAATAAAGGGAATGAGAAGTTTGAAAGGCGTGCTCGACCACTCCCATGTTACCGTTTAGAGGGAGCGGGAGAATTTACAAATCTGTTTGTAAACATTCATAATGCACGATTTTTCCGCCGCAGCAGTTAATTAGTAGTGTTGTCCCTGGTTCTGGGACAACACTTTTTTTAAATATCTCAGCGCAATGTGTCTTGTTTAATTCCTAGTGCAAAACTATTTACATACACCTGCCCCAGACCTGTTAAACCTGTTTAATGGTAAATGTTGTGATACAACGCAGTGTGTTTTTCAAACGTTATTAAATTAGCTACATTTTTCTAAGAAAATTAACGCAAGCTGTATAGTCAGACACTTGGCTAACGAAAGATGCATAGCTGTTAACGAAGTGAAGGGTCATATAAAACCGACTTTTCTGATCAATTTGATAAATGACGGACACAATACTTTTATTTTAAACCAAATATAAATATTCACACTACTAGCAAGCCTTCAATAACTTAAGCTGAATTGTTAGCTAGTAGGCTAACACTAAACAACAGATTCAAATTTACCTCCCTTGTTGTGACTTCCTCCTTTTCTGAGACCTTTACAGACAGCTTTTCGTTTTCCAGCTCCAAAGATCGAACGCGGTCGATATACACAGCCAGTCTGTCGTTCAGATGCCGAAGATCCTCTTTCTCTTGTAAGCGGGAGATGCGAGTCGGGGAAAGCGGCGTTGAAGCAGCAGTCGCCCGGCCAGATTCGGCGGCAGCTCTGCTTGGGGTTGCGGTCGCCATATCTGCACGCGAGAGACAGTAACTTATATGTAGCGTTCCCCCCCCCCAAGTAGTTCACTCCTACGTTTGCACAAACTGGTGAATTTCGTTAAATAAATCCGAACTTAAGATATATTACCTTCCGGAAATACTTGACGATTTGAATGAAAAGTCTATCGCTTATGTTCGTCTTTGAGCCCGTAGCTGGTTGGCTAGCTTTGAAAGAATTGTAAAAACAAAATGGCCGACGCCAACGTAAAAACCCGCCAAAAGCCATCAGAATAAGGAAATGATGCTGGGAGATGTAGTTTTATTCAAACGACTTTGTCGGCGCAATATATGTGTGTAGCCGTTTTAATATGGATACAGATTTGCCTCAATTAAAAATTCACGCAAGAAACCCAATTCACACGAGTAGCCAGTTACACATGCATAAAACCCAATTCACTAACAAATTGGACATTTGTTGTACAATACAATGTTTTATTATTGTTGTTGTTGACCTAGAATTGATATAAATTGACGACATTGTTTATATTCAGAGTATACGCACTTCTCCATCGTGAAACATGAACATGGCATATAACATCTAACTACACATTCTGCTGTACCAATATGAGGACGGTTCCCCCTGAGTCTGGTTCCTCTCAAGGTTTCTTCCTAAAATTACATTTAGGGAGTTTTTCCTTGCCATCGTCGCTAAGCCTTGCTCTTGGGGATATATGTCATACATTTTATTCACTTGTTTTCTTCTTAATGTGAATTTTCTGTAAAGCTGCTTTGGGACAACGTGTATTGTTAAAAGCGCTTTATAAATAAAATTGACTTGACTTGACTTCTGTTTATCCGTTTATTCAGTTGATGAGATTAAGTCTTTAAGTATTACACAATACACTTTCAATAGACCTTTCATCATTTGTGAGCTACAGCGCTTTTGGTGTTCCACTAATTGCTAAGACTGACACAATTTAACCAGAATTCTTGTAGTATATTTAATTTAAACAAATTAAAAAGAACAAAACATGGTACAGGTGTACGCATATGCGTATTACACTACGGAACTCATTGATATTAACTTCCAACGAAATGTTCACGTTTTAAAAAAAAAACATTGCTAATTATTTCAAATACGTATTATCTAAAGTGGCCGAAAGGTGACGCTGTGTTTATTTTAGGGAGGTTTTCACGCGCTGGGAACTTTTAATATTCTATTTCCGCTCTGTAACATTCCCTCCGGTTTGGACGCCATTAGAGAACGCAGGTACGAATCATTTAAGCGTTATAGTATTTGTAATCTATCATATATCACTGCCATCTTAACGTTAATAAATATAATGCTTGTTTCTTCTACAAGTAAATTATGTATAGAATATCGTCACGTTGCAATTGTCTTTCGGTTTAAAGGGGTTTTGGAGTATAGATGGTTGAAAGACTGAGTGCTCACCGCATTTTATTAAGCTGAGTTTTAAGCCATGTTTAAGGATTGAGCACAAAAGTGTGAAATATTAGTGTTTTTAATATTGTGAGTTACCAGAACTAGGTAAAAAAAAAAACGACAACAAAAAGCAGGTTAAGAACTGGACGAAATCCTCCATCCTCCGTGTTTGCTCACACAGCGCCTTCGACACTATATAGTGACACTTCCTAGGGTATAGGATGTCTTTATTGCTCAGCCAGTGTTTGCAGTAATGTCAGATTCAGTCATTTATTTGTAAGTAAACAGCTTTGACCCATGGTCATCTTAAATTCTCAGGCTTTTGTATCTGATTTATCAAAACGTTTTTGTTTTCCAGAAATGGCTATTCGGTATCCTATGGCAGTTGGCCTTAAAAAAGGCCACCCAGTGACCAAGAACACGATCAAGCCCAGGCATAGCCGCAGGAGAGGAGTAAGGATGTTAAAAAATACTGGTTTTTTTTAAAACAAGAAAAAGGATTGTCTGACCGTTTTGATTTGGGTGTACAGTTTGGCACCTTAACCTGTTACTATAGGCATTGCTTTAATGCACAATACACAGCATTATAGGTGGGATATTTTTTGATATAATTTGTCATGAATAATAAAATATGAAACAATGCAAAGCATACAGACCATGAGATCAGTGTAACCATCATATTGCTCAGTCCTGAAGAACTAAAGGACACCTGGCGCGCCTACACACAGTCCAGTACTGTTTGGTGGTATTCTGTTTTGGTGTTGATTTCACCGTGCACGCAGTCAGCTCCTGATATTTATATTTTATGCACAGCAATGTCAGGGAGGTGATTATGTTTACTGTACATGTGTCAAATAGGAAGGCTTGTTAAGTGCACTCACTGTGGTGTTAATGGTTTAAAATGATCAGTGATTCGAAGCTAGAGGTGACGTGCTGTTTAATTCCCAGCGTAGATTTTTAACGGTGTCTTTTCTGTGCAGCGTTTGACCAAGCACAGCAAGTTTGTGCGTGACATGATTCGGGAGGTGTGTGGCTTTGCCCCCTATGAAAGGCGTGCTATGGAATTGCTGAAGGTATCCAAAGACAAGCGTGCCCTCAAGTTCATTAAGAAAAGGGTGAGTCTCGATTCCAGGTTACCTGTTAGTTAGTAGTCGGGGACTAGTTGTGTATTTGTGCTCAGTCAGGCTTATTTTATTATTTTTTTTAAATCTGAGAAACACCTGGCTAAATGTAAAGTCTCATAAATGAATGTTTTCTTGCTTAAAATGTAAGGCTTTGGTCAAAGTGGCTGGGTAAACAAAAATTCTTAATCTTGATTTAGTTAGTCTCTTTTTACAATAAATCTGGTCAATGCCACACTTGGTACAGAATTAGGCAGCAGACACAACGTAGTGTTACTTTATTGAGCTGTAAGTGTTCTGCGTTATTATTAGTGCAAGAACTGATGTGTTTGTGGTCTCTAGGTGGGAACTCACATCCGTGCCAAGAGAAAGAGGGAAGAGCTCAGCAACATTCTGGCTGCAATGAGAAAAGCTGCTGCCAAGAAGGAGTAACGCATTATTGGAAAAATAAATTTGTATTTACAAATCTACAGTTGTGCTTGAGTTGCCTAAAGTTTTGTGGTCCTTGTATGTTTTTCTGATTGTCAGATTAATGGACCAAGTTTACAGACAACTTAGTTGTCATTTACTGAAAGAATTTTTGCTGCTTAAAGAAGAAAGCTGCTTATGTGCCTTTTGTGAGCTGTTGGGGTATGCAGACAGGCATAAAGTAATACAAATATGAAGAGGAATATGGAACCGACTTTAGCATGGGTGGAGGTGCAAGCTTTATATTGCGCACCTTAATTAAAAAAAAAATCTTATAGAAAAGTGGTACATTGGCATGTTGGAAGACTGGTGTGGCTAATTTCTAGTTGGCAGAGTCCAGGTATAAGAGCTACGTCAATGGTTAGCGAAGTGCATGCCCTATTCTTCTCCACTACTATACATATCAATTCAGTACTTTAACTGTCTGCCTCGAAGGAATGAACGTTGTGTAGGAGCTTTTGGAAATCAATGAAGATTCTAGCAGAGCCGGCAAACTTTCTGGAGGTTCACAGACCAGTAGTTGTAACACTGCTCTTAAATACACATGTAGTTTTCTTACTGTATAAGCCTGAAGGGCTCGATTAGCTGGATCTGGTGTGTTGAGTTACGGTTGAAGCTAAACTCTGCAGGGCTTTGTCCCTCCAGGAACTATTGTCGACACGTCTGTTCTAGGTAACGTCACAATTATGAGGAAAATCAATTTAACTGGTATTTTCATCAAATTACTTAAATAGATGCAATACACGTCTGCTCAAATAGAAGTAATTAGTGTCATACATGAGTACTATATTAGAAACGCTGAGTGGAGCCCATATTTGCTGTGCTGACTGGATTATGTTCTGGTGACTGAATTGATCCCTTGTGAAATGCTTTAGTGTTTTATAGGTTGTCTTGTTGAATAATGTAGTTCCATCCAATAGATTCCTACAAATAGCCATGTTTTTGTAAACTTCACTTTGCTACTGCCATCATAAATAAAAGATTAGACCCTTCCAGAAGCAACCATGCAAGCTGAAGACATGATACTTCCATCATGCCTGACAAACAAGTCTAAATATTTTGGATAACGAGCCGATCTTTTCCTCTGGCTTTCAGAACGTGTATGGCTCAACAATCAGATAATTAACCCTTCAGATAGTTAAAAGATTTTGGTACACCAGTGCTACCAGAAAAAGGATTGACTGGCTGTTCATATTGATCATTTATTTTCATTAGCTAATTAATAGTATAGGGGATTCTCCAGGGCCAACGCACGGAACCTGCGATAGGATAAAATAGTCAGTTGTACATCTATAGAAAAATGGTAAAAAGAAAAAAAAAAACATGTTGGTGAAATGTTTTTTCATCGCAAAACAAGGTGGTTTAATAGCTGCGTAGCAGCAATAACACAATCCCAGTGTCTTGTGGTACATATAAGGGATATGCCAGAGTTCAGCTGCCAGTGTATTGGCACCATGAATGCAATTGTGAGCCCTACATCAGTCACATTGCTGTTAAAGCAAACTTTGTTGGTCATGGCTTTACCACTGCACTTTGCAGAAGGCTAACAAATAGCAGGAACGCAATTACAGCAGATTAAATAACAGTTCAGATGTTCTTCATGGGCCTGGGAACACAAGCTTGAAGATTTCTTGGTAATGTTCTACGAAGTGCACCTCCAGGCCTTCTTTGATGTAATCGGCCAAGTCAGAGAAATCTTTCTTATTTTCCATAGGGAGGACGAGGAAATCAACTCCAGCTCTTTTTGCCTGTTGGAAAATACAATTAAGGATTACAGGACGTACGGTATTGTTTGGACTAGCAGGTTCTACAACTTGCAACAAAGACATATTATAATACCATATTTTCATTATTTGTATTCTTGATTTCAATTCACCAGAAGGCATTATTTAAAGGCTTAAGTTAAAGTGGCTGTACCGCAAAAAATGTGAACAGCTCCTATTCACAAAACATCTTAAAATGTGAGAAAATGTACTTTAGGAGTCCTAAAAGTGTAATGAAGTGCGCTAATGTCTGGTATTTAAAAAATGTGCAGAAGAAAGCCTTCTGTACCAACATGTACATGGAGATGTTATGAAGTGTTCTCTTCCAGTGCCGTTTGAGTGGGTAATGCCTGACCAAACTTCCTGTCCCTGAATAAAACACTTGGGGATGTTCTGTTGTTTAACTTCAGTACGGTAACAGATGCAACAGATTATAGCATCCTGTTGCTGACTGCTTTACCAAAACAAGGGATTTTTTTTTTTTTATGCATAACTATATATTATATATATAACTATTATACTAACGCATATTATTCCATAGCAATTATATATAACCTTATAGTAACTAGGTAGACATTAATAGACAAAAGCGTTTCTACAAGAGTGGGGACTTTGAAACTAATGATGGATTTAAATGAAGTAAATGGAGGAGTTATCAATATAAGGATGAAATGCTAAGAGTAAAAAAAAAAAAAAAACACTGTTCCAATAAATCACAGCTGAATTTGTATTAAAAGCGTACTAAATCTTACAGCAATTGTTTTTTCCTTGATTCCTCCAACAGGTAGGATCTTTCCAGTCAGGGACACTTCTCCTGTCATGGCCACATTCTGCCGCACAGGCGTGTCGGTAGCCAAGGACAGCAGAGCCGTGATTATAGTACAGCCTGCACTGGGCCCGTCTTTAGGAGTAGCCCCCTGAATATAACCCGAAAGAATCAGACATGAAATACAACAAAAGAAAATTGAATCATCAATCAATTCGATTCATTTATAACCTTGACTTATGTGACCTATGTTAAAAACAGTCAACAGTCTAAGACCGTGCTCCAAGCACTGGTGTTGTCATATGAATAATTGCTGAACACATGGATCAGACAAATTTGCAAACAGTAGTGCAAAGAATTTTGATTTGAATGTTATTGTCTCACTTCCGGCACATGCAGGTGGATGTGGGAGCCCACGAGGAAGTCGTTGTCCGGCTGTTGCTTCATGAGAAAGGAGCGCGCGAAGGTGTAGGCAATTTTAGCGCTCTCCTTCATCACGTCTCCCAATTGCCCAGTCAGCTCTAGAGTGCCTTCTGCAAGTCCGTCTTTTTCCTTTGTGGTCCTCGGACGCCTCAACGATGTCTCAATAAACAGCGTGGAGCCACCTAGAGAGGTTGGGTGGAAATGTAAAAGACCGTTGCTAATTTTGCAGAAAACTCCTGTTGCTAATGTAGAAACTGGCACATGTGCAGAAGTACGTTGTCTAGTGCTTATCCTGTTCAGGGTCATCTGGAGTGCATCGCAGATAACTTGCGAGGCGGAATACACACTGGACAATCGGCAGTTGATCGCAGGGCTAACACTTACAGACAGACAACCATTCACACACACACACATTCACTCCTATGGACAGTTTAGAGTAGCCAATTCACCTATGCCCAATCACACGTGTTTGGAGATGGGAGGAAACCCACGCAAGCATGGGGAGAACACGCAAACGCCACCTATGCCCAATCACGTGTGGTTCTTTTTGTTCCGCATATCCCAGCTTACGAATTTGAAGAACGCAGGGAATCGAACCCATAACCTTCTTGCTGCAAGACAGGAGTGCGAACCACTCGTGCCGCCCTATTATACATTATATTTAAAATAATAGTAACATAATATTTAAAGTTTAAAGGAACTTGCTTTATTGTGCAGTTGTGCTGTTACATAACGTACCCATGGCTGTCCATGCCAGGCCCATGACCACTCCAGGGGGTGTGACATCATACATACGGTCCACAGTGAACAATGGTTTGCCGACGTAATCCTGCAGATTGTCAGCGGTCACGTTGATTGCAGCCTCCTCGCCGTTAACGATACGAAATGCAGCTTTCCGGAAAACCTGGATTTGAGAATGCGCCGTGAATACAAGAGCTCTAATTCATTTACCAACCAAAAACACCCGACAACTTCCTGGGCTGTTAAATGCCAAGAATGATTTACATAAGGATATACTGCAACACTTTACATGAATATTTCATTCAAAACTAAAATGATTGACTACACTTTTCATTTTTTTTTCCATTTTCAGATGCTATTTATCACACACACATACACACAGTGAAATGTTTTTATTCCGCATATCCCAGCATATGAATTTGAACGCTGGGGTCAGAGCGCAGGGTCAGCCAGAACAAACGGCGCCCCTGGAGCAAGTAAGGTTAAGGGCCTTGCTCAAGGACCCAATATACCATACTTCCCTTAAAAGCAGCTCAGTTTTTCATCAATGCCATTTTAATAACTGCTACATGAATATACTGTAAGGAAGTCATTTGAAGTTGACGGTATTTAGCGTAGCTGTTTTAATGGAAGATACAGTATGTAGGTATCTAAAGTATTGAATATATTTCATAGGCGGGAAAATTTGGCACAAACAACTGATACTACATTATCACGCAACCCTATTACAAAGTGTGTTCTTATTACAGCGCGTTTACATTTACAGCATTTAGCAGACGCTCTTATCCAGAACGACTTACAACCGAGCAGTTGAGGGTTAAGGGCCTCGCTCAGGGGCCCAGCAGTGGTAGTTGTAGCTTGGCAGTGCTGGGAAACGAGCAGCGTTCTTCGGATCAGCAGTCCAACACCTTAACCACTGAGCTACCACTACCCCCTTGTGTGTGTGTGTGTGTGTGTGTGTGCGCGCAAAAACACAGGCGTGTTTGTACTTAACACACTATTCTTCACAGTTTATTTGCTACCTGCGTTCTCATCCTACTTCTAAAAGCCACGTCGTTCTCCAAGATGGTCAGCACGAATATTAAAACAGGTGAATCTTTACAGATGTTTTTTTTTTATATGACCTCAGATCCCATCTTACCTTCTCCACCTGTTTCTGTAGGTTCCGGACACCACTCTCTCTGCAGTATTGCCTGATAAGGACATTCAGTGCTTCTGAGGAGATACTGGCCTTCAGATCATCCAATCCACAAAGAGTCCGTAACTGGGGCACCAGATACTTCTGCAGGTACAGAGCAGGACATTATGAACACGTGGCAAAGTATCAAAGTAAAAACGGCAAATGATACTGCAATCGTGTCAGTTTACAGCATTAACAAAAAAAAAAAAAGTCTATAATAAAAGTGAGTAATGGACAGACTCACAAACCAAAACAATGTCTCCACCACCCAGTGAGAAGCCGGAAAAGTAAATATAGCTTTTTTTTTTTCTTTTTTTTTAAACTCACATTTTACTCTGCAATGACCTACAGTACACGGTACAGTAGGTTGCACGAGATACAACCCTTTGACCAGTACAACTTTTACTTTTACTATTACGATTAATACTTGAATACATTCCCAGGAGGAAAAGCTCTGTAGTGCGTTAATTGTGATAATGATGAAAAACAACAACACACTAAATGGCTTGCTGTGAATAAAAGTCATTGTTCAGTTTTAAAGGGATGCAAACATTGGCACTCGTCTTTATATAATGATTGCTTTACGTACCAACGGTTTAAAATGCAGCATTTTACGTTGTACATTCCACAGTATAATAATAATAATTGAAGATCAGAATGATTACTGACATTTTCAGATCCTATTTGTCACATACACATACATGTACATGCAGTGAAATGTTTTATTTTCCGCATATCCCAGCATACCTGTCAGAATACGCTGGGGTCAGAGCGCAGGGTCAGCCAGAACAAACGGCGCCCCTGGAGCAACTGAGGTTAAGGGCCTTGCTCAAGGAGCCAATGATGGTATCTTGCCTGGTGCGAGGCTCGAACCCCCGACGCTCTGATCACTGACCCAGAGCCTTATACCGCTGAGCCGCCATCACCCGAGGCCAGTATGAGGCCAAAGCGATCATTTACACCCATTATTAAAGTAAATTGTACTATATGTGTATGTACTATATGTTGCTGTGTGTCACCTCTGCAATGGCTAGTTTCTCCTGAGCCACATAGCCAGACACATTGATCATTTCCATTCGGTCTCTCAGAGGCTCAGGAATCGTGTCGACCACATTGGCAGTACAAATGAAAAGAACCTGGTAAAAAAAAAAAAAAAAAGATAAAAGAGTAGTTACGAGACAGAGCACATTTGAACAAAGTGATTGAACGAATCAAAGTCACGTCGTCAACCTTCGAGAGATCCACAGGAACGTCCAAGTAGTGATCCAAAAAGTTGGCATTCTGCTCAGGGTCTAAAAGCTCCAGCAGAGCAGACGATGGATCCCCCTGGTAGCCTCTACCTATTTTATCCACCTGATTAAATGACACAAAAACAAAATGCTAGACATTTCCTTAACAATAATGTAAGTTATCATAAAGCCAGATGTTCAGTACAAACCTCATCAATGAGAACCAGAGGGTTTTCCGTTTTCGTTTTCTTCAGACACTGGATGATTTTTCCCGGCATCGCTCCAACGTATGTTCTCCTGCAAAGTACAAGACATGCATTAAAATAAACATCACAGCATGCTTGTCCGTTGTTTAATTCTCCATTTCACACCTGTGGCCTTTGATTTCAGCTACGTCAGTCATGCCTCCTACGCTGAAGCGGAAGTACTCTCGGTTTAGGGCTCTCGCGATGGAGCGGGCGATGCTGGTCTTTCCCACACCAGGTGGTCCGTAGAAGCACAGGATCTTCCCTTGTGTGCTGCCTCTCAGCTGGCTAACTGCAATAAACTCCTGCGTAAAAAGAAAAGAAAAAAATACCTCAACAAACATCCCTAATAAATCACATCGGCGGTGCTGTTCCAACCCAAGGCTCAGCTTACGAGAATGCGTTTCTTCACATCTTCCATTCCGTAATGATCTTCCTCCAGCACCTCGCTGGCTCGAGACAACTCGAGGTTCTCCACACTGTTGGTGCCCCATGGCATTGAGGTCAACCAGTCCAAGTAGTTTCTTGTAACGCTAGAAGAAAATGACAGAAATAAACAGGAAACCTTATTAATACCACCAAAAATAATATAAATATATAAAATTAAATTAATATTCAATATATCATATATAGAGTCTGGGCTCATGCTTTGAGAAATAAAGTTCTGAAACGTTGGACTCCTGCGAGATTGTTGAAGAAGTGGTAGCCCAGTGCTGGTTAAGTCACAGTACCACCAAACTGTGTGTGTGTGTACTGTATGTATATACTGTATGTATGTATGTATGTATACACACAGTACCACCAAGCTGTGTGTGTTTGTACTGTATGTGTATATGTATACACACATGTATACACACAGGCCACAGGGTGGCGGTGGCGCAATGGTATAAGGCTCTGGGTCAGTGATCAGAGGGTCGGCGGTTCAAGCCCCGCACCAGGCAAGCCACCGTCATTGGGTCC
>JAOUQX010000003.1:8452243-8470737 GCA_028566295.1 Liobagrus marginatus
TATATAATCTGTATGTACTGACTCGTATATAAAGCATAATAGGAAGGCTACCAACATAGTTGTGGCCATGACAAAAACAAGAACACACTATTGCACAGAAAAATATTCCCACTTAAGCAATGCTTCATTACGAACAGGATCAGAGGACATTATTGCATAATTATATGGAGAAGACATTTTGACGTGAATTTTATTAGGATCTCAGACAGTGTGAAATAAAAGAAACAGCCATAAGCGCCAGTTTGTTCACGAACACACCTAAACAAACAGCAGCAAGAGGACTAATGAGCTGACAAACCATTTATTTAACTGACATTAGGACCGGCCTACAAATTTAAACATCCCAAATTTCCAATGGTGCACAGTTAAATTAATTATGCAAATCCTGACGCAAGCAGACTAAAGGCAACAATTCGAAGTCTTTTAAAACAGACAATTTAGTTGCACTTTGTGAATAATCAACCTTTTGCTTGAGGACAGTGTTCTTAAAGCACAACAAACAACTGGCTTTAATTAGAACCCGACACACTTAATGGTCAGGAATTGTCCTCTCTAGGGGGGGTAACGAATTACTCAATGCTAAACACAACTTCTGCCAGCCTGAAATGTGATGCATAGACACTGGTGTAGGCTTGAATGTGAACTTGTGGATACATGGTACTTAATGTAATGGTAGTTTTGTAAGGGAAGGTTTTACCACTGCTTAAAATAAACACCAGGACAGAGTGCAATATAAAACAATCTGAAAACAAGCCAAGGACATGTAGTGGCTTTAAATACCCTAGGTGAGAAGATTAGAAGGAAGTCCAGAGAGCAACGGAAAAAAAAACCCTCACCAGCTCATATACCAGTAATATGTTTGTGTGTGTGTGTGTGTGTGCGCGTGCGCACCTTCTAGCCAAAAGTGTCATGGACACCTTACTAGCATAATCATAAGTGTGTCATCCTGAAACTGTTGCCACAAAGTTGGAATCACACAGTAGTCTAGGATGTGTCTATATAATGTGGCATTAAGGTTAATCTTCACTAGAACTAAGTGGCCCAAACACTGTTCCAGCATGACAATGAACCTGTGCAAAAAAGTCCCTCAGCGCCATAAAGGTGTGCTAGAATTTGAGTGTCTGGGACAGAGTCCTGCCCACAATCCCACTGAAAATCTTTAGAATGAACTGGAACACTGACTGCACCCCGAACTCCACATCCAACACCAGTGCCTGAAATCTTTAATACTATTGTTGATGAATAAGAAAATCCCCTCAGCCAGGTTTCAAAATCTAGTTTTTTTTACTTTCCAGAAAAAAAGCATGTTGTTACAGGAGTAACAGTGATTTTAACGCAATCACCCCACACACACACTGGTGTGTGTTTTATATTAAATGTCGAATGTTTTTCGATAGAGAATTGTGCTGCTCTGTAATAAAACCTCTGCATCCTTTTCACCCCTTTAAGGAACGGCTTATCCGCCCTTGACAAGGTAATAACAGGGTGGATTACAAACATCAGTATTTTTTACTTCAAATTTTTATAAATGAAACATATGCCAAGAAATATTATAGAAAATAATTAAAACACCGATATATACACATGCTTGAACAAATTGATGAATCTAGTAATTATAATCCAACACGGGATGCAAGGAATGAGTTGAGAAGACTAGTTTCAAGTTAGTAAAATTCTAGCAATTAACAGTTATAGCAATTACCTTCATTCAGTGGTTCATTTAAAGTTACAATTTTAACGCACTAAAATGATAAATAAAACATTAACAAACGCAAGGTATGGTTATCATTTTATATATAACACAAAACAGCTCAAAGATATTAATTAGCAAATTTCTGAATGAACCGTTGCCAGCATCGAAAACTAGCGGCTTAGCTAACTAACGGACTCACCTCTCTTTCATTAAATGCTTGATTCCCAAAATCGCTTTTTCGTCGATTTTTCTTAAAAAAGTCTTCAGTGTCTTTTTCTTATTTTCAAGCATCATTCCCCCTGACCGGTGCTGAAATATAACACCCCCTTCCTTCCAGGATTTTTAACTCCGCTCTGCTGCTTCTTCACAGATGTGCTCTCCTTTTCCGCTAAACCTTTTCAGTCATGTATACGTCATTCCCCTTCTTGTCATTTAATATACAAATCCCGCCTTCAGTATTGCGGTTGGCTAGAACGAACAACACGAGAAACGATGACCAATAAAAACTGCAGATGAGGTAGACCTTGCAACCCCTTAGCCAATCCGGTGCCTTAGTCCTAGCTAATGTGGGAATGTGGGTGGGGGGAAAACAGCACCACCCCAGTGTATGCAAATTAAAATGAGACAAAATCGTATCAAAGTGCTTTGTCCAATCAAATCAAGAGCATGTATAAACGATAATCGCGTGTCAGTCTTAATGTCCAATAAGACTGCAGCTCTCACATTCTGACTCCACCCCTACCCTTTTACGGAAAATGAAGCGTGGCGATTTGGGCGGGGAATGTAGCGTTTGAAGATTTGGAAGGTTTTTAAATAACGGCGTATTTGTGTTTTTCCCCCACTCACATGTTCTGTCACCATAACGTTTCGTGATTCATGTGATAACATTTATTATTGTATTGTCACGCTCTTTTCAGTCAGCACAAATGACACTCACACAGTGAATCAGATTTATGTATTTATTTATTTGTTTGTTTGTTTATTTATTTATGTTTGACTACTATTTATATTTCGAGTTGTTTCTTACAGTAGGCTCTAGTGAGTGCAATCTAAAAAAAAATTTTAATGACTATACTGCTTTAAAAAAAAAACAATTGTTATATTCTATCTAATATTGGAATATACCATTAGAATATCAAAATCATATTGAGTAACTTCTATGAAACATGTTAGTTCACTTATGATTAAAATAATTCTGCCATCACCAGCCTTTTCTTTTCTTTTCTTTTCTTTTCTTTTCTTTTCTTTTCTTTTCTTTTCTCCAAGTTTAATAAGAAATAAATACCAGCACTGTATCCTGAAAAATGTTCTTACAATAACATGGCACTGACACTGTATATCCCTGTGAATAATATGTTACAATATTATTAATATATTAATACAAAAGTAAGTGCATTAATACAATATTATCTCTAGAATTAACAATATCGAGTGATGCCATGCTGTTATACAACAAACAACATTCACCAGGGTGTCGAAATGGAGCCAAGTGTCCAAATGTTTATCTCTTTAATGAAATCCCGATCAGAATGACAATAAAAAATTTTTAAATAATAATATTATCCTCCTCAGTGGGGTTAATAATTGTCAAATCAAGTCAAGAAGCTTTATTGTCAATTCAACCATATAAAGCTGATGCAATACATAACGAAATGAAACATTTGTCCAGGACAATGGTTCTGCAAAGAACAGACAGTCACATAGACAACACAGCTACATAAAACTGAAACAACACAGAGCTACAAACTACAATGTGCAACAAGTGCAAACAGTGCAAAACAAACAGTACAGTACAATACGGCACAGGACAGATACTTACAACCGACAGTTCTGGACTTTACCCTAAATTTCCCTCCAATGTATCAGAGGAGTTTGGTTTAGATTTGTAACAGAATTTCTTTTCTCTAAAGGCCCAGACTCCTCTGTTGCAAAGTAAATAACAAAACTAGAGTAGAGTACATCTTGCACATCTACATGCCCAGCTTGTACAAACAACTGAGACACCTTCGGCATGGTGTAAAGTAATGTGTGCGCAAGGGCAAGAAAGCGGAGAAGGTGGTAATGGTTACAGTACACTACAGCACATGCAGTCCTTTGTGAGTTTAGAAGAAACAGGGAAAACACTGTAGCATCAGCGGAAAAACAACCATGCGACATGAATCATTACAGCATGAATTCTGCATGCATGCTAATATGGGCTGGGGTTTGCAACCTGTTTTAGCAGTCTCACCACTGATGTGCATCGAACAGTGGAAAATATAGCAGGGTGTGTTCAACACTAACCATATTTGCTGAGCAATTTACATATATTGTGTGCTGAAGCACCAGCGACAAAGTAACGAAGCAAAGAGAACAAAACTACTTATTATAGCCAAAAAAAAAAAAAGTATATAGTAAAATGTTAAAAAAAAAAAAAACAACACTGCTGAGGTGAGGCGCCAGTGGAGGATGTCTAATGACTTGCATTGCATTGAGTCTTTATTAAATTGAGGCTTTGCTAAAGTGTTTGTAAGAAATGCTTTGGGCCTGCTATGATGCTGACTATACAATATCATGTCTGATTGACCTATTTAAACGTCTTTAATAAATATTGGATTGGAAACTGACATGTCTTGTTTATAATCACTCAATTCAAATAAATAAAATGAACAGCTGAGGTGTGATGTATCAAACATGAAGGTCACTTTGGGAAGGAAGTGTGATTTGATATACAAAAAGGTGTATGCATGTAGAGCATGTATTAAATTATAATAATTTTAAAAAAATATATATATATATATATTATCTGGGTAAACAATTTTTTTTACAATCAAATGATGTATGTATTGTAATCTATGACTAATTCGAACATGTTATACACAGATTATACTTTGTAAATCACCCACATGTCCAGTTTATTCTCAATCCATCCATCCATCCATCCATTGTCTAGCGTTTATCCTGTTCAGGGTCGTGGGGGCGCAGTAGACTATCCCAGCTAATTTAGGGCGCGAGGTGGGGTACATCCTGGACAATCGCCCGTTAATCGCAGGGCTAACACTTCGAAACAGACAACCGTTCACACACACATTCACTCCTATGGACAACTAAGAGTTGCTAATTCACAAGCGCATGTGTTTGTAGGCCGGAGGAAACCGGAGTACCCGGGGAAAACCTGTGCAAACATGGGAAGAACATGCAAACTCCACACAGAAACAGTACAGGAATCGAACCCATGACCTTCTTGCTGTGAGGCAGGATTGCTAACCACCATGCATTAGGACCTGTTTTATTTAATGTACATGAGCTAAAGTCACAATCAACCACGTGATATCTGACCTGATTCTCTAAAGCTGAAAAGATGGCAAAGTATGTGTTAAGGAAGAAATGTATGTGTTGCATGCGTTTTATATTTAGGGTATACATCTTACTGAGAATTTTCATAAAAGCGTCTCACTGATTAAACATGACAATTACAGCCATATTTTATGGCTTAGTGTCCTTTACAGGTGCGTTCAAGGCTGTTAAACTTGATAAAGTATCTTTTTCAGGGTTTCTTACGCACTCTCTAGGTCACGTTCCAAATAGCTTTGCGGAATGGATACCTTGAATAGCTTTATATTGGTGATAACAGCATGCGTGATTAACGGAGAGATTAAAGCAACATTAAAGTCAACAGGTTCCATGAATATCTTTTAAAAATGTGATGGAGTTGACGCTAATACTCATTTTAATTCACACAAAAGTGAACTGATTCAAAAAATTCTTTGAGACCGAACATAGCTAAAGAATATTTTTGTACACTGAAGTAATTGTCAGCTTCTCATAGCCTTTGGCTATTGTATTATTTTACTGATTAGGTCAAGAGTCTGTTGTATCAATTCAGGGCCAAACCATGAGATAAAATCAATTCATAAGGTGCAGAGCTTAATGAATGATCTAAAAAAACATCAGTAAGCTATGATATGATTAACTAGGACAGTCATGCACACTTGGAAAAACTGATTGACTGGAAGCAAATGAGATTAGCTCAAAGTTGAGTTTATTGGTCACATGCACATCATACAGTACAACATACAGTGAAATTCTTTGATTCCGCATATCCCAGCATACACATTTGAACACTGGGGTCAGAGCGCAGGGTCAGCCAGAACAAACAGTGCCCCTGGAGAAGGTGAGGTTAAGGGTCTTGCTCAAGGACCCAATGACGGTAGCTTGCCTGGTGCGAGGTTTGAACCCCCGACCTTCTGATCACTGACCCAGAGCCTCATACCATTGAGCCACCACCATTATACGCAGCAGGTGTGTTTGTACTCCATATACGATGGTATAGAAGACTGTCATTAATAACAACATAAAAACCACCACCTTCATCCATGCTCCTTTCTTCTTCCTTACATGCGTGGAAACATTTTCTTCTTCCAGATGAGAATAAGGACTAAAGACCTTCAGTATTCTTCAGTTGACTGGTTGGTTGTTCTGCGTTTATTGTCTTGCTCTCTTCTATATTAATAATAAGACCTTTGGCTGAAGTGGAGTCATGTTTCTCCTTCGCAAAGCTAATAGCACTCACCTGTCTCTGTTACCTGGTTACCCTCATCACTAATTCAACATCAGACCCTGTACCGTGCACCTGCGTGCGTGTGTGTGTGTGTGTGTGTGTGTTCAAGCTAGGCAACAAGCAGAAGGACTTAGGGAAAAAGTGTGAAGACGGACAGATGCAGGACGCCATGAGCCCACAAATGCAGGACTCTAAAAGCTTGACCGGGGAGGAAGAAAGCACCGTTGAACCCTCTGCACCACCATTACCTACTTCACCACCTTCTCCACCATGCCAGAGACCGAAATTGATATTTCACACTCAGCTTGCCCATGGAAGTCCTACAGGCCGCATTCATGGCTTTACCAATGTAAAAGAGCTATATGCCAAGATCGCAGAGGTTTTCAACATATCTCCTTCTGAGGTAAGCCGGAGTTCAATAGAAATACGTAAAATACGCAACAAAATGATATTATTCATAACGGAACAAAACTAACGCAGGCCTACTAATAAGAATAATATGATCAAGGTCAAATGATATGATCTGCTTGTCAAAGTAAAGTAGTAAACGTTGTCATTTCGATCATATTGTTTAAGTCTAAATGTGTAAAGCTACACTGCTATTTTAATATGTGTATATTTATGAATATTTGTCTTGAAGTGTGTCAATACAGACCGATTTAAATACCCAAAATACTCTGCATAGCAATAAAAGTCTTTACATCTGACATAATTAATGTCCCTATTCAAACCGTAGACTTCACTCACCACAATAAAATGGCACACGTCCTTCAAAAGACATGTTATCTACAGTCTATTCTAACTATCTCATAGTTAAAAGTTACAACCCAGTTAATGTGTTTATCTACTCTAGGTCCGAGTGCTCCTGTTTAGACCCGAGCCATAGTGTATTTAGTCCATGCACAAATACGTTTAATTGAAACACGTAGGCTCAAAGATTTTTTTCATAATCAGTTCTTTATGTGAAGAATAAAGTACAGAAATATGTGCTGTTATTGGAAAATAGAGATGGTGTCATTTTCCGATAATAGCCCACACCAAACTATTTTATTGTGTCTCATTTTACACCAATTTGCCAATAATTACTATATTGCCAATAATTATAATTATTAAATATGGCATGCATTTACTTTTTTTTTTTTTTCTAAATAAATGAGACATGCTTTTATCTGCTAAAGGATATATATCATGTTGTAGGATGTCTCCAAGACACGTTATCACTTAGGCTATAGCAGCTATAAATGTCTTTTCCATCACAAGGCCTCTTTTTTTCCCTTCTCTAAGATCATGCTTGTTATGTTACTAAGAAAGCAGAAATGTACAACCTGCTCTGTCTTGACCACTTGCCTGTTACCATGCCGACACTGGAGAGTCCTTCCATAAATGATAAATAAACAACTCATTTAAGAACACAACATATTCTGTTACTGTCCTTTTCTGGCGAACCAGAATCAAGAAATCAATAGAAATATATAATATGTAGGTGTATTCCTCTGGTCTAGTCTGTTAACAGAAGTTTCTGAAATAGAACATTTTGTTACACATCACCATCACTCAAAAAGTATTGATTTCCATTTTGTGGCAGAACTATCATTAAGTAACATGTAATATAAGTATTACTATACTGCGGAGATTGAGTGTAAGTATTGTAAAGTAATAATGGGTGCTTTATTATCTCACCCCTTTTATCCAGATTCTCTTCTGCACTTTAAACTCTCACAAAGTGGACATGCAGAAGCTGCTGGGGGGGCAAATAGGCCTAGAGGACTTCATCTTCGCTCACGTCCGAGGAGAAACCAAAGAGGTGGAGGTCACTAAAACTGAAGATGCCCTTGGCCTGACAATCACTGATAATGGTGCAGGATATGCTTTCATAAAGGTATGACACACACACACACACACTTTGGAGGCCATTTCAATGACCTCTATGTTAATGCGGCTAAAGAAGGCCATGTCGAATACTACCCCTGACCTCATTAGTAGAGAGAGACAGTAAATAAGTAAAAGAGAGATAGAAAGATGAGTCGATAACCAAACAATTGGAATGATTTTCACATATAGGAGAACATACTGCACATGTAGGTGCACTTATGCAGGGCAGACAGTGAGTTGGATGGTCAGAGATGAGTCAGACAGCTTGACAGAAGAATAAGAAGAGGTCAGACAAATAGGTGGATGAATGGAGAGCAGCCAGACGGAGAACTTACAAATCTTTTATTAGGACAGACAAAAATACAGAGACAAATATTTTTATAGAGATAATGACTGGAGGACAGGCAGACAGAGACATTGATGGAGACCAGACAAACAAATAGAAAAACAGAATAGGACAGACATACAGGTGGCTGAAATAGTGACAAACCGAAAGCTGTGCAGATAGAGGACAGAAAGACAGACAGAAAGACAAATACTGTAATTGAATAGATGGAGAGAAAGGCAGATAACGAGGTACTAGTGTTTGTTCAGTTAATTAGAAATTATTCTTCCTGACAGAGGATAAAAGAGGACAGCACCATTGACCGGCTAAAAAACGTGTCTGTTGGTGATCATATTGAGGCCATTAATGACCAGAGCATTGTGGGATGCCGTCATTATGAAGTGGCCAAGATGCTGAAGGAGCAGCCGCGAGGAGAGCCATTCACGCTCCGCCTGGTGGGACCCAATAAAGCGTTCGGTGAGTCATCATCTTCTCTGTCTGTGTCGCCATTTTCACCTCCAACTTTGTGTGTGTGTGTGTGTGTCTGGTTTGTGTGTGAACTTCACCATTTCTCACAATTCAACTTCACACTACCCTCAACTTTCCATGCTTGCTGTTCAAGTCAAGTAGCTTCATTGTCATTTCAACCATATAAAGCTGATCACGCTCACAAATTGTGTTACATTTAAATGAAATCTATATTTTTTATAAAAAAAAAAACGTTATTCCATTATATTATTTAAATAAACTAAATAACACACAAATCTGCTTATACGTATACAAATATTTACATTTAATAGCCATATTGAAATAAATGTATTAAGTGTATTACATTTACAGCATTATTACATTTATGATTTATCTCAGAATATCCATACATAGTAATACATATTAATGTTACATCTCGAATAAAAATAACTGAATTATTCAATTACAAACAAGCATAACAAACAAGCATAATCCATAAAGTTGAGAATCTTGTCCTCGTCAAAAAAAGATGCAGTCATTACGTTCAAATCTGTTTAAAGGCGGACAAACGCTGCCACCATGTGGTCAGATCCCGTACTAGCAACAAAAACCAGCATGTTTCATTCATTGCGTAGCGCTTATCCTGTTCAGGGGCGCGGCGGCGCTGGAGCCTATCCCAGCTAAGATAGGGCGCGAGGCGGAATACACCCTGGCACAAAGGAATAAACTCACAGTTACAGTCAATTACTCAAAATTCCGTTCTCATACAAAAGAAGAACTTACCTTTGAGAGCCAGAAAGGAAACCAACACTTCACATACACAAAGCAGGGAATTTTGTAGTCTGGAGTGCTTAGGGCGTTAAAAGATAATGGGAGCTGTTTAAATAATAGCTAGTTACTCCTTGCAAATGAATCATACAATATATTTGTTGAAAAGAAGGAAACAAATATTTAAAGGAAGGTAATTGGTTTGACATCCTGTTACTGGGCATAACTGAGAAAACCTAAATAAATCTGATCAGAATTTTCCCCAAGCCTAATGTGTTGAAGCCACAGCATTCAAAGGAATTACAAAGCATGTACAGGACTTTTAAAGTTGGCTCTTTTATATCTCTCAAATAATTGTGGTTTTTGGCTCTTGATATTATATTATATTATATCGTCTATATCGGAGAAACTATATCAATTATTCTTGCCTGAGATAACTTGGGGAACATTTTGTAAATGATAAAATGCATGATGAAAAAAGATTAAAAAACAAAACCCTACAAGGGCTTAATGGCTGCCTAATAGCAAGATGCTATCTCTTAAATATGACGCTGGAGCTACGTTTACGTCCTAGCTCAACCGTGAGACAATAAGCTTTTAATCCCACTTTACTTTAATTAGGGTGATTCATAAAGTGTTTAAGAGCCGTCAGTAATGATAACGATCTGGCCATTTGTAATTTCAGGGACTAAAGACAATAATGCTATTAAGATTGAACAGGTCTAATTTGTCTAGGCAGTGAAATCATGCCGAGAAAAAGCAAATGCACAATTAGTGTTAATATACATTTGGCAGAAATGAGTTTGTCTGTTCCGCCACTTCCTCTCCGACAGAAAACGACTGTAAAAACCGAAGGGCCTTTATAATTATCATTATACAATTAGCTAATTGGATGTGTCAAAATGATGGAATACCATTGGCAGGAACAATGCGTTTAACTACACTCCCTCCCTCGGGCACACAGAGTAACTTACAGGGTGCAACATACAGTATCAGAAGAGCAAGCTGAGCCGGTTAAGACAAAATGGTGACCAAACACTTCCACTCGGGCTAAACTGATGTCTTATTAATGCTGTAGTATATTCTGACCCCTACTGCTTCAGTACATATGATTATAGTATTTGATTTGTTGGGTTTGGTTGCAAAAATAATGAAACAAGTCAAAGCATCTGGCTTATTAATAATTCAAATTCAGATCTTATTTATCACATACACATACATGCAGTGAAATGTTTTTATTCCGTATATCCAGATTATGAATTTGAAGGCTGGGGTCAGAGCGCAGTTTCATTTCGGAATGATTTCTTCTGATTTAAATTGATCAGTTTTAAGAAATGATTTGGAACACACTGTTCCTCACTTTAATTTAGACGCGCATTAGTAAGAAATACTAAAAAATAAACACCAGCAAGTCATGTACATGCGCTTTATCTTTATCTAAGGTCAATGGATGAAATTTTCTAAGCCCTCATCCTCTAGTGACAAAGTTTTGGGGGGGAAAATCCGTCCCCTTTGATCTGTATGATGCATTTGAATTATTTATCATATAGCAGCTCAATGAAGCGCGAAGCACATATGATTAACTCATTCATTAACATCATTCAAGTTTTGAAATAAATTTAAGTTAGGAAAATGTAGAAATGCCTAGAAATTTGATCCTAGTCTGTTTGCGTACCTCCATCGAGACATGATTGGTCAGAGGACACGAGCACCCAAATCCAGCGAGGGCAAAATGGTCAGTGGAAAAGAAACTCTACGTCTGCGCTCGAAAGGAACGGCGACTGTTCAAGAAGTGGTGAGTTACTGACCAGACCGCCTTAATTATGCGATAATACTTAGAATGCCATTCTCATATCTTGTTCATTTCCCATCAGCCCAGTGAGTTTGAGGAAAAGGCCATTACGAAGGTTGATGATCTTTTGGAGAGCTACATGGGTATCCGTGATCCTGAACTCGGTGAGAGATGATTTTTGCTTGAATGCGTCATATCCAGTCCGTAAAAACTGAACTGATACTGCGTCTATGAAGCTGTAGGCAATATTAATAAACACAGAACACATTTTAGAATTGCAGTCGAACGTTGTCACTTTCAATGTAGTTCAGTGAAACGCTATATAGCTTGTTTTCAGGAGGCTACAACCAGACTGCTAGGCAAAATTAGACAATTGGATCAATTGTGCTTAAAAATTATAGTACAGTAATCCGTAACTTTTGTTGTTTCTGCAACTGATACTATAATTTCTCCTAAAGTGCATAAATTCATGGGAACAAAATCATAATGCACAGCAACAGTAAGCGACGCCACTAGTTAATAGGATGTGATTGCTGTTCTTTGCCCCCGACTGGTATGTGTGCATATAAAGCGGTTTTACGGAAACTACCACAAACCTTATAAAACAAGCATTTCTTTTAGTTATGATACCGAGATGAGAAATGCGATTGTGATTATTGTTAACCTTTTTCTAGAATAGCATTCTGTTCATTCAATGAGACCATTTAAAAATAAAGCAAGGCCTGTTATGTTTTAATAGGACTGCAATGTTATTAAAAACAATAGATTATAGCTGATAGACATTGTAGCTTAGTGAACAACATGTTCGCCCCACACCTCCAGGGTTGGTGATTCAATTTCCACCTTCGTTCACTGTGGAGCATTTGGAGTTCACATGATCTTATCTGGGTGCTCTGGTTTCCTCCCCAAATCCAAAGATATTGTAGCTCTAAAAGCATATCTGAATTGTCTGTTCTGAGATGTACAGTATAATTAAAGGTCACCAGCACGGCTCAGTTCAAAACTGCTTATCATACGATCTAAAGCTGTTCAAACCAGTTTTATTCTCATTCCAGCTTAGTAATTCTTTACACCTGTTAATGACCTTTTAGCGACATCTTTCGAGCTTTAAAATGTCACTATGCGGCACAGTATTTCTTGATAAATCTAATGTCACAATCTTGGTCTAATATTAAACGTGCTTATAAAAGTCAGTTTACAGTGGGATAAGTTTCAAACTCCTGAGTTTAACCAGGCCCTAACTGGTATTTTATTACACAAACATTGTGAACCATGCATCTCTGTTTACTGCAGTTAACTTGGTGAGTTAACTTGGAATAACCGAACTGGAGAAACATGCAGAGTAATTCATTGCAGATGCTTTTGTGACGCTTTTGGTTTGCTTTGTAAAACAATTCTAAATTTTGCGTTCTTTGCAGCAACCACCATTGTAGAAGCCGCCAAAGACAAGCAAAATCCAGGCGACTTCGCTGAGGCTCTAGACTCAGTCCTGGGGGATTTCGCCTTCCCTGATGTCTTTCTGTTTGACATCTGGGGAGCTCTAGGGGATGTGAAAAACGGCAGAGCTTAGACCAATTTTTCAACCTGGTCATATCGCTCTGTACTCTTACACAGAGACTTTAGCATTATCACAGTATTCTGTCAGATAGAACAATGTTTTTTGTTTTTTTCTTTCTTCAAAATCTCATCTGTAATTGGATGTTTTTATTTCAACAAAAGATTTTGAGATTTTAGTTCCTCGTTTATTACTGTGGTTATAAAGCAGTGACTGGCTCAAACATTCCACAGTATACAAGCATTATAAATGAATTATCAATCAATGGTCATCAGGCCAATAATTCAAAAAATAAAATTACAACGTTAAGCCTTATGAAGAACGCTGTGTTCAGAAAAGCCATTTTAAAATAATCACTTACAGTCAGGTTTGAAGAACACTGAAAGCTGAACATTAAAAAAATCTCTCTTGTTCTTGAGTATTCTGTGTTTTTTTGTGTAAACTTCAGTTTCATTGAAATCTGAATTATTATCATCAACCACAATTTCAATCAAGTACACAATTTGTTCAGGGTTAAACACAGAATACTCAAAAAAGAGACATTATTTGAAGTACAGCATCCAGAAATGTTATTCAGACCTGACTGAAAGTGATTATTACTAAATGGCTTCTCTAAACACATTGTTAAACACATGCTAGAAAAATTCTGTTATTGTGTGTGTATATATATACATATATATATACTGTATATACACACGCACACAAATATATAAAAGAAATATTGGCTAATATGGGCCGATCACCATTGATTGAAAATTGAGTTCTACTGCTTGAGCACTGTGGCATGTCGTTCTCTTCATTATTTCACATAAGAAGAAGGTTGCGTTATAACCACAGCTGCAAGGAAGACGACCTGAAATAGGAAGATTTGAAATAACTAGTGTTCATTAAAATGTTTTGTCTTTTATTGCTCTCATACTAACATCTACTTACAAATGAAGGTCTGCTTTTTAAGTGCATGTATTTAATGTTTTGTGTATATATATATATATATAAGAAATAGGACAAATTACTACAGTATGGTTTATCTGCATTAAAGACTCATCAGACGGTCTGGACATCTGCGGATGTTTTCAAATGGAACAGTCACATCTGTTTATTTGAAAGAGCGGAAATAACGGGATCACTCAAGAATTGACCAAAAAAGGCAACAATGAAATAAATATACTGTTAAAACCATTTTACTTAAATTAGTCATTGGACTGGGAGGCATGGGGGCAGAGTGTTTAGCACTGCCTCACAACAAGGTCATGGGTTCGATTCCCACCCAGGGTGTTTTTGTGTGGAGTTTACATGTATGTTCTCCCCGTGCTTGCGTGGGTTTTCCCCGGTTCTCCGGTTTCCTCCCGCTTCCAAACACATGCGATTGGGCATAGGTGAACCTAACCTAATCACAACCTAACCCTAGCTATTCTAAATTGTCCAATGAGTGAATGTGTGTGTAAATGGTTGTCTGTCTCTAAGTGTTAGCCCTGCGATTAACTGCTAATTGTACAGGGTGTACACCGCCTCACGCCCCAAGTTAGCTGGGATAGACTCCAGCGCCCCCACGACCCTGAACAGGATAAGCGCTAGATAATGACTGAATAAATGAATGGCCATTGGACTTCCCTTACAATAAAAAACATATAATGTCAAAAAACCTGACATATCGAACATAGTTATTGTACTTAATACTTCTAACCCTAATATTTCTGTTTAATAAACAGAATTGAAATGTATTCTGGATCATGAACACTGCCTCATAAAAGTTCTATCAATTATTATTTGAGCACATTCGTATTGTCTGGATTTGTCTTATTGTGTTTTATATGGACAACTTGTCACTATATGGATATCCGCTACTACTTTTAAAGTGAAGACCTGACAATGTACAGCATCTAATTCTTTGCTTTTACCAATAAAACCCTGCCTGCACTCTGTAAACATAGCATTAATATCACTTGTGGTTTAGTTGAGTGTTTGTCAGATTGTCAATCATTTATTCAACATTATACCACAGCACGGTCAAATTCTCGAATCCTATATTTTGGTATATTTTCTATAGCAGAAGCGCTGAGAGGTATTTTAGTTGTTCTTTAAACCACGGGTAATATTAACGTGAACATTTCTATAGTGATATACCACACACGGAATTGTATGGTGGAGCCTTTCCCAAAATCTGATAAAAGATTTTTTAAAATGCCTTGTCATTGTTAATTCTTAAATTATAAATGTATATATGTTTGATGAGGGAAAACATTAAAACGTGTTGTGATATGAAAATAATCACCATTCATAAATACTTTCTTATAACAAAACTGTTCAAACTGTGTAAAAAACCCCCCACAAGATTCAGAAATACTACGACAACCTTTTGTCATTGACTAATGTCAAATTTAGATAATTGTTTATTTTATCTAAAGGTATACAGGAGTCATGTTTTCCTTTTAAATATCCTGGGGGTTTTTTTTTAATTACAGAAGTACCGGGAGATTCTAGCTACTTTGTCGGGCAGATTGTTGTCAGGCTTTATTTGTTATCTAAAGTTAACATTAAAGTATTTTTTTTTTCTTTCAGAAAAAGGAGTCAGTATTGTTTTGATGTGTGTGATAGAAATTGTCAAAGACCCATCGAAACAGGACTCCTGCTCCACAGCAGGATGATGTGGCTTTAACCTCTGCGATAGAACAAGTACTTATATTAGCCATAAATGCACGACAAAGAATGACCGTTTGTTCTCAGTGTGTTTACCACCAACACTAAACAGTGCAATGTCACACAATTTTAGAAGGCCAGATAGTGCCTTTACTTATGTGCCAGTGGGATTTTATTCCTGGGAATGAAGCCACTGTTGTGTTCCAACAAAAGTGACATGGCAGAAATCACCATGGAGATATTTTGTGCCAACAAGCACGCATGCCATTTGGTACAGCAGGCTTTGCACAATAGTTTCAGAATTTTTAAAAAAAAGCTTGTATGTTTAGGAATTCCTAACAGTCAGTGACAGCTGGTGGTGATATTACATTGGAGACTAAGATATTAATAATTTTGTGGGGCAAATGATAGACAGCTATGTTTCTGGCACTTGGCCTTATCCAAAGCAACTTAAATGTACCTCAACTTTTGCATCCAATTGAGAAGTTGATAGTTAAGGGCCTTACTCAGGGGCCCAGCAGTGGCAGCTTGGTGGTGCTGGGCTTTGAACCATGATCGTCTCATCAACAGTCCAGCGCCTTAACAGGTGAACTGTTCAGGCGAAACTAAGGCATCCAGAGTTGATCTCTCCTGTTTTCATATACAACATAAATCACAAACATGGCCGTCTATATTTATATTTAATTTTTTATAATTCAAACAGAATAAAAACAGTAACTGGGTATTAAAACGTATGTGTAGAAGACATTACAGTATCAATAATTGTATTTATTTATATTATATATAAAATGATATGTATTTATTCATATTATATATTTGTTTAAAAAAAAATAAAAAATAAAAAACTTTAAAAAAAGATAGGAAACTAGCTCAGACATGATCTGGAAGTTGGACAAGTAAGTTTGTGACAGTCACTTAACAAATGTAACTCAAATATTAATACCAGCAGCCATTTATAGCCATAAAAGAAGAATTAAGCTTTTTAAAAACTCATGTTACATCAGATCTGTCAGAAACAGAAATGCCTCTAGAAGTTTCAAGAGGTTAAGGACCTCATTCAGGAGGTCACTCCTCTTGTCTGGACTGAGGTCACTCAGTCCTCCTGAGTGTTAATCAAGAAGGAGAAGATACTCTGTGCTTTGACAGTAAACCGTCTTCTCGCTTTGGATCTGCCAAGATCTGTGCAGTGAGATTGCCAGGGTTTGCTAAGGAGTCTCGAGTGAGTCTGCGCATGCTGGTCCCTAAAGATGGGTAGAGGCTGACGATGGAGCCTCGAGACCAGTCCATGCGAGGATAGACCCGCTTCAGAACGGAACGACGGAAGAGGATGTAGACCCACGGATCCAGGATCTGGTTGCAGGTAGCAAAGCGAATGTAGAGCAACAGTCTCGGGATGTCTAGCTTTGATGCAGACAACACAGCCTTTGCAATAAACACCTACATTGAAACAGAGGGAAAAAAAGAGAAAAATAGATAAGATTTGGATCTAAAAGAGAAAATAAATTAGAGATAGGATTGGATAGACAAAGGGTATATACACTCATATACAGTCTAAAAAACATTCATGAAGGGCAGTACAAATATGCATTTATCGCATTAGGTCGATTCCCTTATCCAGAGCGAATAACATTTATCCAACCAAACATTTGAGGGTTAAGGGCCTTGCTTAGGGGTCCAGAAGTGGTATCATGGCGGTACTGGGCATCGCTACCACTTCCCCTATGTAGCACTACAGCAAGGACTCATACATTCTCTGTTTCAGCTAAAATGCTCTGCACACACCTTCCATGTTGAGATATGATTTTCCTGTGTTTTATATATCATTTCTGACAGCAGACAGCTGCTACCCACCACATTAAATAACAGACATACTCGCAGTCACTATAAAATGTTTAACATATACAAGCTGAAGGTTAAATCTCAGCTTTCTTATACGCTTTAGGCAAGTGATGCCTCCATACAGCGAATAAACAGCTGCATGGACATCAAGAACTCAGACACTCGTTCTAATCTAGGAGCAGATTTTGTAAAAGCCAATTTTCCTATCATCATGTTTTTTGGAACATGTGAATCTGGAGGAAACCCACACAGGAATTGGAATAATATATGAAAGTAACGCAAGTTCAGGATTAAACCACTGCCCCTGGAGCTGTGAGGCAGCAATGCTAGTTTGTTGCATCGCTGTGCTGGCTTTTATGTTTATATAAAAGGTTTTAAAATTCTAAACATGTTAATATTCACATCACTTTCTAAAAACAACTGAAAATGTTAACTCGGGCTTAAGGAGTGGAACTATATACAAGGAAGAAATTCAGGCTTTCCTAACGTCACACATAGAGGAAATTGGATCTACCGGTAGGTATTTGGTTTTCCTCACCAGCAGGAAAATGGCATAGAGACTCACAAAAAGAATATTTCATCATGCATTGTATTTTGTGCAACCCTGAGGATGATGATTTAACACGAGCTAACATTTTGAGGAGTCAAAGCATTAACAATCATTAAGAAATGGAAAAAGAACAAACAAAAATAAGCAGTATAAAGACTAGGTGTTTTTTTTAAAGCTGGGGTAAAATCAAGCAGCAAGCTACTTGTAGCTGAAGAGCAAATCTAAAGAAACCTCAAACATGTCAAACTTCAAACCTTTTGCCTGAATTAATTTTAGATACGATTAAATTTTTTAATAGTGTGAAGCAGTTACACACGCACACGATTAATGACATGCTATAAAAAAGGGTGATGGCAGGGAGATGGTGGCTCGGCGATATAAGGCTCTGGGTCAGTGATCAGAGGGTCGGGGGTTCAAGCCTCGCACCAGACAAGCTGCCATCATTGGGTCCTTGA
>JAOUQX010000003.1:8512817-8524995 GCA_028566295.1 Liobagrus marginatus
GTAGTCGCCAAAGAATTTCACTATATGCTGTATTGCACAATGTATATGTGACCAATAAACTTGAACTTGAACTTGAAATGCTAAATCCCAGTTTACTTTTGCAATCAACCTCTTAATTAAGGTTTAAAAAAAAACAAAAAACATTTGAACCCCTGAATACCCCCTAATTTACGTCATTTTATATGATTGCGATGCAAATAAATAGTTCGGTTTGTTCTAATGGCAACCCACAATCCCTTAACATCACTGTTTAATGGATTTACACCAGCAATACTTGGAATAAAAAAGGTGTCTTTGAAACCAGCACCGCTCTGTGACTCAGCTCTCGCACACAGATTCAAGGTTCCCGAGAGGACAACCGATTGTTAGACATGACCTGTGGATGATGTCAATGCTTGGTAAAATGTCAAAATGCCTTAAGTAAACAACCACATTTTTTTTCGATGACTACTGACCAGACGTAATTGCAAAGTTCTATTCTCAAAATAAAATTCCATGATTACGAGGTTTAATTAGTTAATAAATATCAAGTGCATATCAAGCGCATCAAGTTATTATTAGTAGCAATTATTATTGTTCTATAATAGAACAATAATTCTATTATTATTATTTTTTCGATTACGTCATTTGGGTGCCATATAGGTCCCTGTAACCGGAGGCATTATAAAAACAGTAACATTGGAACAACCGTATGGATACGAACACTCATGCTACAGCGAGAACTTTCTGACCAATCAAATTAAGCAGTCAACCATGCTGTGGTAAAAGTTTACCGATCACTAATAGAAGCGTGTAGCTGCCTGTCTAAATGAAACGATTGAATTTAGCAAAAAGAAAACGTATTTAGGGCAGCACGGTAACAGAGTGGTCAATACTCCTGCCTCACAGAAAGATGCACATGTTTTGTGGACCTTCTAAGGGTGTTTCGGTGCGGAGTTTGCATATTCTCCCCATGCATGTGCGGGTTTCCCCCGGGTACTCTGGTTTCCTCCCGCCTCCAAACACATGTGATTGGGCATAGGTGAATCGCCCACTATAAATTGTCCATAGGAGTGAATGTTTGTCTGTCTCTAAGTGTTAGTCCTGCGATTAATTGGAAATTGTCTAGGGTGTACTTCGCCTCACTCCCTAAGCAATCTGGGATAGACTCCAGCGCCCCCACGACTGTACAGGATAAGCGCTAAACAATGAATGAATGATTAAAACGTATTTACTTGAAATGTTTTTTTGATTAACATATGGAATCTGGTGATAATTTATTTGTCTGTTACTGTATTTTTTCATTTCTGTAAAAAATGTAGCAGCCCTTCTGTGTTATTGACCATTGTTATTGCTGCCATAGTTCCAACGCCGTTTAATACAACAAGAAACAAAACCGATTTTATTTACACTAACCCTAACCCGTTTTTTATTACATGTCCAGTGATATAAAATCATATAATATTGAGAAATCCAGTATTGAAGTAGTGAGATGTTGCTGCAAAGCCTGCAGACATTTTCCCAGAATGCAATGAGCTGCATAGCTCAAAACAGCGACTTATGAGATATCATTGACACTGATCTACGCATGAAAGTCTAAATATCTGGTGCGGGGGGAAGATCGTGTGAGATGGATTCGCCAGGGTGGGTGTTAAAACGCAACGTCAAGGGTCTCACCTCGTACTCCTGTGAGAGTTTCAGGTTGTCGTTGGCTTTGAGCAGCTCGGTGTGTTCTGCCAGCTCTGTGATGGGAATGGGCGGATGGTTCATCATTCCTGCATCGGCATCAGCAGATAGACACACACGGTTAAAAGCAGAACACATCAAAGGAAGGGAACTGATGTGTGGGATGTGTGTGCATGTGTGTGTATGTGACAGACAGAGAATCAGAAAGTCAGTCCAGACATGTAAATATATGATAGAAATATAACATAATGGCTGGTGTTAGAAGCTGCTGACGGACCAGGCCAGAGCGCTGCATTTTTTCCCCTCACTCCAGGCCCTCATACACACGCAAAACCCTAGCGCCTTTATCCAAAGGATATAAAGGAGGGGACCTATGGGCAATTGCTAAGGTGACAGAGAAACCACAGACCAATTACTACTTAATGCTATAGGGAAAAGTGTCTTTTAATAGCTTTGCAATAGCAGCACAGTGATGAAATTAAATTTTTGGGGCTCTATGATAATAAAAAAGAAAAAGGGGGAAAGAGAAAAAACAACACCCAAGAGGATGCGGGCTGCTTTGTGCAGGGCTGATACGTGCAGCATACACACTGCCGTACGTTTCACTGCATTAGCAAAAAAATAGTTGATCAGGCTTTCCTGTTGACAAATACACGCTTCTCAAACTGATTTAAGGAATCAATGATTTGAAACAAATCCAAAATTGGCTTTGAGAAATATTTCCCATGCTGCAAAGAGCATTTCCCAATCCACTAATGTTTAATGAATGTAATCAAACATGCATCCGGACTGAAATTTTTCCTCCGCAGGAGGAGAAATGAAACGGTGTACATTCTACAGAATGCATTGACTAAATCATTTGGTATATTTTTTTCTAAATGAAAAGAAATAAATGAGCCTGGGTGGCTGAAACAAAAACAAAAACACTTCCGGTCCTTCGGAGTTTAACGTTTTCTTATCTGTTTTTTTTTATTTTTTATTTATCGCATTCTAGAAGCTGCGCATATGTTTGCATTAGCAAAATTGCAATATGCCGTTTCCTGCTGTTTTATCGTACATCGGTTCTCTAGCACTTACACGATTTGGAAAGTTCCACCATCATTACCTTTGCACTAACATAATGATTAAACCCCTAGCCCCACATAGTAGACATCAATATTACTGTAATTCGATTAACTGGATGAAACGGGCTTTTAAAATCAATGACAATGTTACAGCATTCAAAATGTAAGGACAAACCTTGGGGATTATTGTTAAAATAATGAACAAAGAAGCAGAATTACTGTTATTACACTACAGTAGACTTACTGTGATTTGTATTTATTAATAAATGGCACATGTGTGCTGTGGAACATTATAGTAACTGTAAACAAGGCCTGTTTTTCCTGACGTCTCGTTAATGCCAGGAAACGTTAAGTTGCACTGCACTTTTACAAAGCACTGACACCGGAGACACAATCTATGAATGTTAAGCAGGTTCTTACAGGAAATGTCACCTTATTCATCATTTTATTCATTCTAATAAGTTTCCGTCGAGATATGAAAAGGTAGGTAAATTGGAACACCGGCTAGCGTGCTAGCATAGAAAATCAGTTAACATCTATTGACCAATCAGTGCTGTTTATTCCCCAGTGCTGTGGTATATAATACTAAATAACACCTTCTATATAATCATTGTAAAGGCGAAAGGCTTTGTTTGCTGAATTTAGTGCACTTTTGGAGTCAAGGTTTCTCTGGGCATGTGTGCGTGTGTGTGTGTGTGTGTGCGTGCGTGTGCGTGTGTGCGTGTGTGCAGGAGCCCTGGCCTGGGCTGGGACAGTTTCTTTGGGGTCATAAACTGCGTGCGCTTTACTTCATTTCAGCCGAATCTAAGTGTCACTGAACACGGTGTTACCCTCCCCGAAAACCACAAGCTAACGCAGTCATTAGTGTGGAATTATAACCCTTACATTTTATTAACACAAATACAGCATGGTATTTTCAGCCATAAACCAGAGTTAAGACCAGCACCAGCTGAGCATGCTGGGAGTTAATCCCCTTACCAGCACAACATTGGCCATGTAAACAGGAAACAAATGCCTTCATCTATTGGGCTATTTATGAGAGGTCATTCTAATAACAACAGGTATACCTTGCACTTTAGCTACTTTAGGCATGTGCTGAGAGACAGAGTTAGCCAAAGGATGGCGTTTCTTTTCCCCTCCTTTGAAACGTCCTGTAATTTAATTAAGCGTGCATAATCTGCATAATCACATTAGCTGTCCTCAATTTCCCATGCACTTCGTAGCGCTGTGCAGTAAATGCCACAGCCTCCCCGAACTGAGACAGAAGACGTTCACTGTCACATGTCATGCGCATTTTCACGCCGCAGTCAGTGCACTAGCGACACAAACGAGCTATTAAAGACACACTTATAATGAGAACAGTGTACTTCAAAATCCCTCGTTTGTATCCTTCATTCTTCTTATACATATCATTAATAATAACGATAATAACAAGAGTAAAAGTACGTATAATACTGTTGTTATTATTATTACAGTTAATGCAAACTGGGTAGAACCCGATACATTTCACGTCTTTTTTTCCCCCTCTATTTTCCACGCAGGGTTCCGTTCATTCTACTCGTTTTTGCTTCACATGAATTTCCGTGCAGCGGCGTTCCGCACTCTTGTCCCCACCGCTGAGAGCTGTGGGTATTTATTTGAAGGATATTCAATATCAGACTGACGGAACTCGTCTTTCTCAAGGACAAGATTTATCCCCCTTATTTTTCTTCAGGATTTGCTCTCCTTTTTTCCCCCCTCTCTTTCTTTATCCCATCTAATCAAGATCACTTCTCCCTCCCTTTTTAATTACACATTTCCACACTCTAGGCCAGGTTTTGATAATTGCCAGAAACAGTTAGACTTTTTTCTGTGTGCATTTTTCCCTTAAAGACGTTAATGAACGTTTAAAAAGATTTGTGCTCCATGGTTTACATATGTCTGTGTGTGTGTGTATGTGTTTGTGTGCGGTTTGGGGTGGGTTGGGGTATACGGGCGTTGAGGGTTGTAAGTGAGGAAGGAGGTGCATGGTGTGACACACAAATACACACGCAATCCTAAGCAAATCCCTCATCCCCACATGAGCGGTGACGGCAGGGATCCAACATGGATTAGGATCAGGCAACCCATCAGCCCGGTGAAGGACAAAACCAGCAACCAAAGCCGTGTTACAAAAAAAAAAACATTAGTGCTGAATGTGTGACATGTGAGGAGGAAAAAAAATATGTGTTTAAGCAGGAACAATGCAAAAAAGCAGAAACGCAGGAGGAACTAACTTTCATAGTCAAAAGAGGCTTCGCTTAGAGGGCTGCTCAGACCCGAATCTGTAAAGAACAGCACAACAAAGAAGAAGGCAACAACTCCTCTTAATATACAACAAAGAAAACATGCAAAACAATATGCAGACAAACCACACAATAGTCACTCGTCACTTCCCTTACACTTGGACTGAACGCTGAAGGTCATCCTGTGTTCAAGCTAGCTAGCAAATTGTAGCAACCGCTAGCGCTGTCTCTTGTGTTCGGTGTGTGTTTTTATAACCTTGGTCATCAATGGGTCAAAAACAGAAGTAAAACAATATCTGCGTATCGTTATCGGTCGCATAAACCTGCAATTCTAATCAGTATCAGTTCGAAAGAATCAATAGGATTAGTGTTATATACATTACAGCTCAACAGATCAATTGTTATACACAATACATACTAATCTATGTGTGTATAACAACTTATCTATTGTTGTACACACAATACATAATACTCTGTGACAATCGATAAAATGTTATATCTCAGGATTTGTACTACACACACTCGACAGAGGCACCATGTTCAGTTGAGACAATCATTTGTGTTGGTTTGTTCTCATGATACCGGATTAGCATAGAATTCATGTAATGCTGAAACCATGACTCTGTGTTAAGTAAATACAAAGAACGGTTTCTTATCGTTCTAGATCGACCCTAAGATTACTGGGTGAGTCCAGAGGAGAGGTTACTATACACAAAGGAACCCTTAGCCTAAAGCTCTGCTTTAGTTTCAATATATCAAACCTTGTTTTAATTCAGAAGTCCATCAAGAATACCACAAAAACATCTGTATATCCGGTTTGGATATGAATGAACTAGGAGTGCACTAGAAGTGAAAGGAAGACACACACATCCTGGTGTTGCAGTTGATGGAGTGAAATCAACGACAGGAGAAGACTAGATCGGCACATCTTCAGTCTGAAGGGGCACTCTGTGTGTGTATGTGTGTGTCATAAAAGGGGTACTTCCTGATTCATTTTCTCTGTATTTGTTTAGGGAAAATGACCTAAAAGCTTCACTGGACATGGGGGGAAAAAAAAAAACAAACAAAAAAAAAAAACCCCAGACAACTCTCTCCTAATGCCTTCTCTTAAATAAGAACATTAAGATGGGGTTTTGTAGAAACGTGGCGGAAATCTAACTTTCCATTTTGAATGGTTGAATTTAAAAGTGTGTGTGTGTGTGTGAGACGTCTAATATGTCCATGAACCGCTATTAGCCGATGGAAGCATCTGCACAACACTCAGGCACTTGGCGTAATTGGCCTAAAAGACGAGTTTAAATGGAATTCACCAAGCACAGAGATAATGACACTGTTCCGTTTGACGGGATGCTGCGAACCCCGTGAAGAATGTGACTCAATTAATAAAGTGGAACGCGAGGCTTTAAAAGGGACCTCATTTTTTCATGATGGAGAAGAAAGCAGAGATGGAGCTACTGGAAGAAGAAAGAAGAAAAAAAACTTAAGATGAAAGCAACGCTGCTTATTTTACAACCATTAGTAAGAGAGAACCGGATAGAGGAAAGATTACTGGGGCTCTCCCTCTTCTACATCCCCCCCCCCTCTCTCTCTCCTTTTATCTCTTCTTCTATGAGGACAGACAGACAGACAGAAGACTGAGAAATTGAGTCTGAGTCACTGAGAGTAAAATGTATTTTAAACAGAGGGATGTGGACTTCTTGTCTTGGTTTTTACGTGTGTGTGTGTGTGTGTGTGTGTGTCTTCCTAAACCGCTATCTTTAATGGACCTTTCTGATTTAGAGGGCCAGCAGAAGTCCAGCTCGATCCTCATGCAGCTCGGCATTTATCACACAGATGCAGCACGGTGAAGCGTGTAATCCGGATTGTAAGACACAGCGTTGCTCTGGAGCAGGTGCTGCGACTTCAACAGTGACGTGACGTTATAAGGTTAGAAATACTGTAAGTATCAAAATAAGAACAGACATTTTACAGCTGCTATAACATAAACGATAACAGGGATGAACTTTGCTTAAAATTCTATTATATATCTATCTCACGTTGATTGGCAAACTGCTGTGGTTTGAGCGGAATAAAACATTTGTGCCGTTATTAGAAATGGACCAATCCTGTGCATGTGTGTTTTTATATAACAACATGAACATAAAAGTGCACGTGTTTTACTCCTTACACATAAAACTAACTTTTGGACCGTGTTCCTTACAGTCCATTTAACTTTTTTTAAACTTATGGTTATGAAAATATTGTACCGTTTATAGGCTATACTAAAGAAACCCTAATATACACTACTGCGAGACGCACTGATTTGTCAGAGAGTACATGAACTGCGGACCTCTTCGCTACTCTTCCCTATTGAGGTTTGCGACAACATGTCTTGACTTATGGACTAACCAGATGTCCCGTTGATATTTCAGTCAGTGCGCAAAACCGTTTTTCTACAGGGTTTATAAAAACAAAACAAAACACGATGATAAGGAAAAGGTTGTGAATTTGCTTTAGAACCATTAAGCAGACAGACACAGTCAGGGTCACACATCCTGAGCATCCTCCTTCTTACGTCACACTTCACTTGGGTGGAAAGGTGCTAGAATAGAACGTGTGTATGCATGTGTGTGTGCTGGCATTTTAGATATCTTGGTGAAGACCAAATGTCCCCATATGGATAACAATATGTGGCTACACACACAAAACGCATTATTTAAAAAGCTAAAAGGGCATGGTTGGATTCCTCCAGTGTGTGAAAGCTCATACTGTGTATGCATGTGTGAGTCTGCCCAGTATGTGTGTGTGTGTGTGTGTGTCCATGCGTTTGTGCAGGTAAAAACTTTATGAAGTCCAGAAATGCATAGCAGGAATGTTTCAGTGTGAAAAACCATACTGTGTGTGCAAGTTTGAGTCCGCGTGATTGTCTGTGTGTGTGTGTACCTGGAGTCTGGAAGTTGATGCGTCTCATCTCCACGGGGTCTGTGGGATGGTGTGGTGTGATCTCAGCATTGTTGAGCAGACATTTGGTGCGTGGCTCCGATTCCTTCCTTTTGCTGCTTGAAAAAGGAACACACGCACACGCACACACACGCACGCACGCACGCACGCAAGTAAAGACCAAGATTTATGCCTTATAGTTGCACAACTCCTCCACACCTCCACAAACAGACTCCCAACAAAGTAAAGCCCAACAGAAAGAGCAGTATTATTAAGCGTGAACAGAGTTTGGCGTGTAGCACGCGGCTCCCCCGTCTAATTAATTCCGCCACTTTATGCTGAGGCAGGTTCCTTTTGTATTGCCTCGTTTTGAAAACAGTAATAAAGTACAGCAGAGCCTTACCTGTCAGGTTTGCTGTTTCCAATGAAAGCAAGGAGAAAAATAAATATATAACGGGGAGAGGAGAAAGAACGGGGGGGTGAGAAGAAAATCAATATGACGCATTGAAATTCACAGAGCATGTGTCACAGAGATCTCATCTGCATCAGGAGCGACTTTTAAAAGGCGGAGTGTGTGTTTCGCGGCTCGGCGTGCGACTATATGATCTCACAGCGGTTAAGGTTAGGATCAAGGGCACATGGAGGGAAACAGTATCTTACAGCCACTCACTCTGGGATACAATATAGTATAACACACACACACGCACGCACGCCCACACACACTCACACTCTCTCGGAGCTATGACCATGCCTGTTAGGAAATTGTTCAGCTTTAATATTTTAGAACGCTTTCGAGTTTACTTCCACTAGGCTCGGCTTTGCTGTACATATCAGTTTCTATTTTTAAATGCTCCGGGTTCCAGGGTCTCCGGTTCAAGCCAGAGCTGTCTGTATGCAAATTCCATATGTTGAACCTGTGCTTGCGTGGTTTTCTGCTGGGTTCGTCAGTTTCCTCTCACCTCCAGAAACATGTAGCCAGTTGGATGGCGTTCCTAGATTAGACTCCGGAGCCACGGTGACTCTTAGCAGGATTAAGAGCTAACTGAAGACGAATAAATGAATTTGGAATTGTATCATCATCTAAATCAATACTAATGCACACAATTCAGGCTCCAAACTCCCGCCTGAGTCTGACACTTATGTGGCGTGACATTACACTAATGCCTCATTCAGAGTGTCCAGTTAGTACTTCAGTAATAAGAGGGTTTAGCTTAAAGAGAGAGCTCTATGTTAGCGTTGAATGCTAAATTGAAGACGCAGTCTAGGCACTAAGAAAAGGAAAGGAAAAACTGTGAACTTGTTTTAGCCAAACTAGTATTGTTCAACAGTATATTCCAAATTCATTGGCTGCTGTAAATATTTGTACCATTTAATAGATGATAAATCCTGATATAACTATGTTGTACATATCATTCTGTCATGTGCTCATTCACTATGCTAACATTAACTCAAGGATTAGCAGCAAACAGTAAATCAGTGCAAGAGTCTCGCCCAAGCCATTTTCCCCGTTCACTCACTTTTTATAAAGGAGAATGGCGATGACGATGCAGATGATGAAGACCACGGCAAGGACGGGTCCCACCACCCAGATGAGGCCGTCTCCACCCGTCTCCACCGGCTGGTGGTCCACGTCGGGGGCCATGATGGAGTCAGAGTAAGGGCTGGTCACAAACGTTTTCTAAAAAACACACCGACTGTCATGTTGGCTGACATGTAAAGCTTTTTTTTTTTTTTTTTTTTTACGCTTTATGTTTTTAGTTACTTCCAATTTCAATCTGTCATTCTCTTTTTTCACAAGGTGAACGGATTAAAGTCATGATATTTATTCAAGTTGCGACTGGAGACACAGATAATATTGAAAGTGTTGGGCATTTCCACTCACCGCGCTGGTGGAGTTGAGCTCGGCCAGGATGAAGAAGACGTAGTCCTGCCCTGGCTCCAGAGCGCGGTTCTCATAGCCGTTGTAGACCATCTGGTTACCCAGCGTGAAGGTTGGGGGCATGCTGCTGGGTTTAAAGCTGGCGGTGATGTACGGCTTCTTCAAATCGACCTGGCGCAGCTGTCGTGTTGTGCGCGTGTGTCTCTGCTTCACGCTTACGTCCCTCAACAGCTAAGACGAGACAGAGAGGGAAAAATCTATAGGACAACACGAGTTCCCATTCATCCTGCAGAAATTTTTTTAAGCTCTTTCATCTTAATTCTTCCCCCGGTCAAGAGTCAATGGGATATTTGCTGGCACTGAGCCCAGATTAAAATGAAATGAGTCATCTACTCTGGCGAAGAAAAGAGAGGAGAAAAAAACATTGATAAATGGAATGATTCAGTAGCCGGTATACCCTTGCGGTAGTCACGGCTCAAGGTTGAGTGGCTAAAGGGTAGCAGCATCCCAAAGTGGTGAAGAGGACAAGTAATTCGGCTCTCCCATGGACATGACCCGAGGAAAAGTTACAGAATCGCCCGGCTACGTTTAGCCCGAGCTCTCTTGAGGTCATGTGACGTTTGGAAACTCATTTTCTGTTTGGATGCGGATGTGTACATTAAAAGATTAGGCTCGTCAAATTCATATTTTAATCATTAAATGTTACGATGTTACAAACGTGTGCAGTAGAACCTGAGATTCTTAGTCAGAGCCTACAATCTTGGAAATACCAATTCTTAAATTAAACTTGATTTATGACATTAGATTAGATTAGGTTAGATTAGATTAGATTCAACTTTACTGCCATTACACGAAATGTTAAGGTCTAATGAGTGTAACCAAAAGTGCAATAGCAGCAAGTGCAAGATATCAGTATTAGCTTAGATAACAAGTTAGAATTGTAGAAGTAATTTGCAGATGGATATGTGCATGATATACAGATGGCTTATTACTATAAACATGAATTTAAAAATGAATATATACAATGATAGACAAGGCTATGGTGAGCTATCTAAAGTTCAAGTTAAGTTTATTGGTCACATGCACATCATACAGTGAAATGCTTTGATTCCGCATATCCCAGCATATAAATTTGAACGCTGGGGTCAGAGCGCAGGGTCAGCCAGAACAAACGGCGCCCCTCGAGCAGGTGAGATTAAGGGCCTTGCTCAAGGACCCAATGACGGTGGCTTGCCTGGTGCAGAGCTTGAACCCCTGACCCTCTGATCACTGACCCAGAGCCTTATACCGCTGACCCTGACCCTGACCTAACCCTCTACCCACTGTAATTGTTTTCCATTAAATTCTTAAAGGAAAATACTCAGCTGAGGTGCCATGTTATGTTGTTGGTGTTGTTTTTGTTAGAATTGGTTTGTTATCTAATGAAAAATAAAGTTGTATTTTTTTGCAAACGTAAATTCGCAAAGCGCAAACAAAAACTTGGAACGCAAAAGACGACAACGCTGGCAGCGCATTCAAAACTATGTTTAGCGAAAGTGAAGCTTAGAAAATCGTCCACAATGAATTCAGTTTATTTGAAGACGATGCTACTTTTTTTTGTTTTTTGCTATTTAGTTGATTGTTTTGACTTTCAGAGTGACATTTTTGTTCTTTTTTGCAACAAAGTTTTGTTGGTATTATTTTGCACAAATCTTATTCCATAGAGATCTACAATGATGGAATGTATATGTTTAGTTACTGGATGTATAAATATTCTAACAGATCATATAGTATATAGACGAGGGGGAAAAAAAAAAAATTGAAAATCGCTGCTTTGTACCTCCTCCAGATCCATTTCATCTGGGCTCTTGATGTGTCTATTCAGCCCCCTGCCTTTCTTCAGTGGAACCACTACTACATAGACAGACCTGAAAATAGCACAGGTAAAAAGGCACATGAATAAATAATATAAAACCACAAGTAAGAGCTGTCTAGCACCGGCGCAGCGACTGTCTCCGATACTGATCCGGCTCTGTGCCACAATTACAATTTACTTATAATAAGAGTGAGACTTGGCACAAAGCCACTCAAGTGATTGTCAGGGAATGCGATCAGAAGACAACTTGGGCATTAAAGTAGATAGGTAGCATTTGCGCTGTCTAAAAAGGCTCTGGTCTTAAAGGCAGCTCCTTGATTTCCCTGTGTGAAAAATACAGAATTCAGTATGAAGATGCCTATATTTACATTTACAGACCTATCATTTATATAGACCTACACTACCAGTCAAAAGTTTTAGAATGCCTCCATTTTTCCGGTTTTTATTGAAATTGACGCAGTTTAATGTCTCAATGTACTCTGAAATTAAAGCATAGAACAAATAAACAATTGGAGATAAAAAAGAAATGATG
>JAOUQX010000003.1:8548671-8570988 GCA_028566295.1 Liobagrus marginatus
AAGCCTAGTATAAATACAAGCTACACACACACACACACACACACAATTTGTGCAAGCCTAGTATAAATACAAGCTAAGAGGATAGGCATTAGTTAGGAGTCAGCTTGTTATCATTGGAAAAAAATAATCAGTTATTACATTCAAATTAAACAATCAATGCCGTGTTTAATACATTTAATTACACTGCAATAGCCGCACTGTTATTCCAGCGCATCAAACACAAACACACACTAATATAGCAAAAACCTGAGAGGTTCTTTCTCTTAGACACTGAAAGAACCTTTAACAGATAACATATTTGGTAGTGTCAGATTTAAAGGGCTAGGCAAAGTGCATGTCCATAAAACATTGCCCCTTCAGATCGCCATACAGGAGACACACTCTCACGCACGCACGCACGCACGCACGCGCACACACACACACACATACACACACACAACGCACAACTTAACATTTAGTCTTGACATTTACAATGTCCTGGATTTGGGGACTTTGGAGAGGGATACACACACTGCTCACAAACAGAGCTGCTTAGTCTGGTCACATATACAGTAATACTTGGAATAAACAGGACTAGAAGCATTTCACAGTCAAAGCAACACACCGCAAAGGTGTCCAATTCTGAAAACAAACAAGAACAAGAAAGTAAAGTACATACTTGCTTGGGATGTCTTCTGAGAGATTTCATTGGTGAAGGCACCAATGCCTTTGTTGGAAATAGCTGCCAGGGTGAAGAAATACTCTGTGTTCGCTCGCAGACCCTCCACCACGTAAGAAGAAGTCGGGCCAAATGATTTTGTTATCTAATTTGTTGGGAAAGAGTAAGTAAAACGTCAAACTGAATTATGCTACATAGAACTTTGTCCAGTGTTCAGTGGGATTTCTCCATTACTCTGCATTCACGCACGTAACTAACAGTTACTCTACAATAGCACTTGTAAGTAAGTGGCTTGTGGTTTAACTGACTACTGTGTTTATTGAGTACTACTGTTTTGCAGGTGTGATCAGGGCAGTACAGAAGTTACAAAACGTACAGCCTAATTTTAAAGGACTACACACCATTTTTGTTAAACATGTATTTAAGTATAAATGTCTTACACACTACGCTTTGTATTAACATCTTTGATAAATTAGCAAATCAATCAAAGCAAGCACCAACTACTGCATGTGACTTATCAGAGGTGTCGATGATATTTTGAGGTTTAAAAAAAAAAAAAGAACCCCCCCCCCTTTTTTTTAAAACAAATAATATGTTTCATAAGGAGACTTCTCATAGCTAGTCATTTACATTTTTCACTTAACCACGTCCCACGAATTAACATTAAACTGAGGAAATATGTGTAATAATGTTCTCAATCAGAGCTGAAGGTCGGAAACTTACATGGAAAACGACCAGCCGTCCTGTCATATTTTTTCATTTGCCAGTGTGAACGCAACGTTGAAATTAATAGAAGGATAATAATAAAACACTAAGAGGTTTAAGTTATAGGTCAAGCCGTTGAATTCTCAGTTATGATTTATCAGAAAAAATGCTTATTAATTCTCTTTTATTAATAGCAGCTATGAAATTAGTACAGCTGCAAATCACATTAATGCGCTTATTCAAATGAGCTGCTGTTTCTATAGTAACAACGTACACGGAGATTGTTACTTCACATAACCCATTTAAATGTAGATTAAAACAGAAACTATTGTGTCTGTGAGTGTGATTGTTCTTATAACTGCACACCACCCAGTGTACTGTTCCTAAAATGTTGAACAGAAATGATAAAATCTAATGCACCTGACTCCCTTGACTGCCTTCTCTATAACGAAGTTCATAGCTAATGATCCCCTCTTTGTCGAATGCTGGCTCCCAGGTCAGCTCGATGCTGGTGTCTGACACCTCGCCAACCTGAAACTTGGATGGTTGCCCAGGAACTAAGAAACAATCCAGAATGAAAGCATGATACAAAGGCTATACAACAGCAGACAACATCATGCACAGTACGTGCAAGTGTCACAAAAATGAAGCTCCTGTAACAAACGTTAAGCTATCAAAAAAACTCAACAGACCTCCTTGCAGCACTTTGACGTGAATGGAATCTGAAAACGGTCCGTCCCCTACTGATGTAAAAGCCAGCACGCGGATAGTATAGGTCTCAGAGGCTACAAGGTTCTGAATTGTCGTGATCATGCTGTCTTGCACGTTGTGGATTTGCCACATGCTCATTGGCTGAGACGGGTCCATGATGTAGTAAACACGGTAGCCCTTGATTTGGCCATTGGGCTCTTCTGGTTCTTCCCATCGCACCATCATGGTGCTGTGGGAGATGATCCTGGCCTGGATGTTCCGAGGAGGACTGGCAGGAGCCTGCTCCCCTGTTCTGGCTTCCACTGGTTCACTTGCTGGACCCTGGCCAATGGTGTTCACAGCTGAGACACGGATCTCATACTCAGTGTTGGGCGAGAGGCCGCCGATACTATAGCGAGTGGTAGTGATGGAGTCCATGGTCTCGAATTTGCTGTCTGGGATTTTGGCACGGTACTGAATGATGTAATAGGAAACAGGCTCAGGGTTCCCACTGTCCCATGTGATAGTTACGCTGGTGGCTGTAGTTTCAGTAACAACTGGTGTACCAGGAGGTTTGGGTAAGGCTGGAAGGAAAATGTGAAAAGGAAGGGAATTAGAACAGCTGTAATAAGCTATCAAGCCTGTTCTACAAATCATTACACAAATCTAAAGATCTCAAATCTTAGGAACAAAGAACACACCTAACCCAGATCATAGCACAAGTTGTGCCTATTACAAAATGTTCATTGATTTACGTTCACAGCAAACCAAGTGAAAAGAATATGCCCTCTTACATTTAACAATGACTTGGGACACTGCTTCGATGATGCCCAGGCTGCTCATGGCCACACAGGTGTAATTGGCTGACTCATGCACGCTATTCAGTTCCAGAACATTCCGTCCGACTGGCATGTCATCCTCAGGCGTCAGGTCCTCCGAGTTAAGCATCCACTTGACATAGGGCATGGGCGAGCCCACTGCCACGCAGGTGATGTTGATGCTGCCGCCTGGCATGATCTCGTGATTGGTGGGCAGGATGGAGAATCGAGGGGGCACACGCCGGACTGCACACGGCCAAAGAAGGATGGAAAACAAGAAAAAGAAAGACAGAGAGAAAGAGAGGTGACAAGACAGGGCAATGAAAATGAGTCCTTCTTTAGAACACAGACGTTGTCTAAAGAGAGGACAATAAATCATAAGAAAGTGAGAACAAACTCTAAAATTGTGTAACTTAAAATAAGGACAACGTAACTAAACTAACAGAACTGCTTCACCAACAATAGAGGTTGACGTTAAAGCAACAAATTCATGGCAACAAGGTTCCATTGACTAATATTTGACCCATCACAACACATTTAATTACACAAAAATCCATTATAAATTTCTCAGCTTTTAACCGGAAGACTTTGTTTAGGCTACATGCAAATGAGACGAAAAATGGCAGAGTGGCCAAAGACTGCTTTCAGCACTCTATGCAATATGCGGGAAGTAGCCCGTGGAAGCTATTCCTACTGGACAGAAGTCGTCGTATTGCATTACAGTGTACTTTAGAGAAACATATGTGACTTTGTGTAAGGGCAAACTAGTCCATTGACTAGGGAGTAAAGATGAGAAACCGTAATCAGATTTTTGTGAATTAGGGTAGATCAACTGGACAAAGCCTTTAAGATTTGACACGGTTCCATCGATAGATGCAGCTATCATTTTCACAGACAGCATGCAGTAAAAGGAAAGAAAGGAAAACTCAACAGTAAAGTGGAGGAAAAACAAACCCAACCGATATTTGAGATAAAAATGCATCGAGGAATGTAACTTAAAGGTTGCTAGCATGCCCAGACAAAGACGACTGAGGAGGAGGAGGAGGACAAGGAAAAGAAGAAAGGAAATGCAGAGGGGTAGAGAACACGCACAAGAGAAAGAAGAAGAGGAAGAAGAGCGAGGAGAGAGGGGGAGGGAAACCCACTTCAATGCTGACAAAGTTTCGTTTTTGTCCCCGGCCAGTCGGACTGAATGTTACAGCAGCGTTGTCACATTGCAGTCAAGACCAGAAGCCGAAACGCAAAGGAAATGTTTGGAGAAAATCGTTTTTTTTTTTTTTTTTATTTATAAAAAAAAACAAAAAAAACAACACCGATAAAGTAGCTGATTTGAACTTAACTAGCCATGGACATAATAACATGGGGTTACTTACAAAACCCAGGCAACAACGACAAAAAGACAGGAAATATACTACTCTACAATGGGAACAAGTAAGAAACTTCTACAACAAGGGCTGTCAAAGCCACACATGAAACTCAGGATGAGTGAGGATGGCATGGAAAGCAAATAGGCAAGAGGGGGCAGGGCATTTAGGAAGAATTCTGGGTTGACCAGACTGTAGACAATGATCTTTTCAAAACATGGTCACCTCTGTAGTGTCAGATGTAAAGGGCTAGGTAAGGTCTACTAAACCTTAAATGATGTCTGAATATTTGTTATTCATTGAGATACTGTAGAAAATAACTTTAAACAGATGCTTTATAAATAACCCAATACTTACATTGTTCTAAAGAGTGGATTAAAGGGAGTTATATATAAATGTGTCTGTGTGCATTGGTTCTTGAACCATATATACATAAGTGTGTGTGTGTGTGTGTGTGTGTGTGTGTGTGTGTGTGTGAATGAATTGGTTCTTTTTTTTTTTTTTTGGAAGAGGGGGTTAAATAATGAAACATTATGACGGTTGCTCTAATGGTGGATGTTACTGGAACTACTGGACTTGGGAAATTGGGCCGGATGTAAGTGTTCCAACGAGAGGACAGGGACAGAAGGCGTAAGAGAGGAAAGAGAGGCAGGAAGGGAGAAGAAGGGACAGCATGGAGGTTGAGGTGCTAGGACTGGTTAAAAAGAAAGAAATGAATTAAAAGACAAAGACACAAGAAGGACAGGTACAACAGGTGGAGACAGACTCAGGCAGCATAAGAACAGACATTAAGGGAGGGACAGACTGAGATGAACTTTTTTAACATTTACTTGGGGATTGAAACAAGACGTGTTACACTGACAGATAAAAAGAAAGCAGGACACAGAGGGCACCTGGTCCAACTTATACAGTAACAATATTACAGCTCTCAGTGGGTTTGACTTTTCCCACACAGGGGCTTGAAATCCAAGATTCAACTTCCCACTAGGACTTTGAAAGCTTCTAAATCCGTGCGCATACCTACTCCTATTATTTTAGATCAAATAATGTTTATAATTACATCTTGGTATAAACTTTGCAGTCTTTGTTAAATAAGAAAGTTCAGAAATCTAGTGAAATTGTGTTAAAGACACAATTTAAATATCAGACAATCAGTAAAATAACACTGAAAAGGAACTCGGACTCTCCTAGACTGGGAATGATGCATTTTCAATGGGGTTTATTAACTGATATTAAGAAAGGAAGCAAATCATTATTTTAAAGTTGTTATTATTATATATTTATGTGTGTTGGCATAGAAATGTACATATTTGCTTTCTAAAGAAGCAAAAAAATTTCTCAAAAAATTTCTCTGGGGAAAAAAAAAGACATTTTAAAAGTTACCCCTCCCAAAAGCGCATACCCAGCAATTTTTGAAAAAGGTGAAAGGGCAGCCCGGATGTCACAAGGTCATGCATGGGTGTGACTGCATAAGAAAGAGTATAGAACCAAACTGTCCACCAGGTCTTCACACTGGCTGAGCCAATCAAAGCATGCAACCCAAAAATAAATATACTGCAAGTGCAACTTTAGCAACAGTTTAAATGGAACACGGACACACATAGAAATACACACAATCAAAATGGTGCTGATATAAAAAAAAAAGAAAAAAAAAAAAAAAAGAGAGAAAATAACCAAGGCACACATGGATTTTACAGTGCAGCATTGACCACTGATCATGGACGGAGCAATCTGACGGATTGGACCATTACAAGGGAGTATAATAATTCTTACCAGATTTACAGCACCAATTTTCTATTTAAACTGGAGCACAATCCTGCCATCCCTAAAAATACCTACTGCTTAGTCTATTTTAAATGGCCATTATAATTATTTTTAAAGTGTTAAACTTGAAATTTAACTTGAAAAAAGCCTTTGAATAAAAAAAACAACAACAAAAACACCCTTTTTTTTTGCTGTGCTCTTTCAGTTTCCAAAAATGTTTCTTTACCTTCCTAACTAGCGTAGAAAGGGTGGCAAGGAGGTTGGGGGGTCATTTAAAACACCTACACAAGTAGAATTATATGTCCATTGGCTAGTTTGATATTTGTATTGAGGAAAACATGCTCTTTTAAATTATTTTTACTGATATTCTAGTGAGCGCTTTGAACGATCCCTAGCAGAGTTTGCAGAGAACCAGCCAGCTTAGGAAAGTGAGTGAACAAGGGCTGCAACCTTTCACCCTTAATGCTAAGCACTGCCAGGATAACCATTACTGTATTGTTATGTGTTAACAGGATATGCGTATTTGGTAATGGGGTAAGCAGAATGATAAGTATTATATCAAGGTTATGGTTAAATTTCACTCCGTAAAAGCCATGTTAGTTCTTTGGCTAAACTACAGCTTCCAAGTTCACTACAAAAGTACTTTAGCCTTCTTTAACATGCCGAGATATAAATTTGGATTTACAAACTTCTCTGTAAAAATGTATGACTTCAAAGATAGGGCAACAACGTCTAAAAACAGTTTAGCCATCTGACAAGGTCAAAAGACAGCTCTAAATGACTCTTGACTCATCCGGTACACGTCAACATTTGAATCCTAGTCTATCGATCCGTCCGGCTTTGAAGAAGTGCTGCATGAAATAGAGCGCAGTTTTTTAGACTTGATTTCAGCCTCAACACTCGATATTCGGAGAATTTCTGCTGTCATATACAGGACGAGTTAATGTGATTGAACCCAAACTTAATTGACTTAAAGTTTTTCACTAAAACCAGGAGAAAACTGGACCGAACAGATTTAGAGCAAAAAAAAATAAAAAATCTTTTAAAAATCCTCATTTCAAGCCCCGATGTGGCAAGAAGGACAAATCAAGGGTCTTAATAGTAGACAAGGTAAAAGGCAAGGTAAAAAAAAAAAAAAAAAAGAAAAAGAATGAAGAGAAAACGGCACTTCTGGTACTTTTTAAACATAATGTTTGGACAGGATATGACTGAAAGAGTTTCGCCAGACCAGTGTTTCGAAGGTGAGCACCATCTGCATTTTGGTGAGACAGTCTGTCCAGCCCCAAAATGACAAAAAGAAAAGCAAAAAGATCTTGCAGCCCATAGTGCCACGTTGAAGCTGAGATTACACCTTGATTTGTGTTGCCACCTGGAAGGTTCTCTTTCACCAGGGCAAAGGGGGTTTGGTGGGCATTTCCAGCCACAGGAGGTTGCTCACATTAATTGAAATGCTAGACAGTCTCAGTGGCGGCTTAGAGGATTCGGCACCAGTAATGGAAGTTATTACTGGTACAAAGCCGCCGAACATCTGTGCCCGGTTTATCTGATTATGACAAATACGGAGCTGACAGAGTCTGGGACTGCATTATTTGTGAGGGTTTAGACGCCGTGCATCTCAGCCCACCGGAGAACAGGGTGTAATCTAGCTCGCTTTTCCATTTCCCACACCAAAATGCAAAGGTAGACATGCAAGCACATGCAAGGCAAGCGGAAATCTGACGGGCGATTGAGCATGCGTACACGAACACATGCACGTACATACAATTTAGACCAAAAAAAAAAAAGGAACAATAAGAAAAGAAAACATATTACAACACAGCATGGTTAAGTACAGCACAGTCTTCCAGCAGCACTTGTTGGATAAGTGTTTAGGTCTCTTTATGTAATTCCCTAGAAAAAATCTTAAATCATATTTTGTTTTGTCGTTTTATTTATAACAGACCGAAGAAATCATTTTAAAGTTGTATCAGCAGGCACAAGGAGAGATAAATGGATGTATTTACACTAGCAGAATTGCCGTTGCTCTTCATTTGGTACAGTCTTTACTTCCGGGAGTTCAAAAGGGTGTTACTTTACATACTATGTTAATTAATTTCCCCGCTAATTAGGTCTAGAAGTAAACTTATGTCTAGAAATAAACGATGTTTTTGTTATAGAAAAGCTTGTAGACGCTGCAGAAATGCAGCCTCTGCCCTCCTTGTTTTATTATTGAGGCAGTCTTGGTAATTTAAAGCCTTGGCACCATGCGGGTGCCCCCCTCATGTGAAATCAGTAGTGGTGGATACAAGCGGATTTGACAAATAAAATCTTGTCTATAAATGCCAGGCTCTAGTTTATTTTATTTAAATTTTTTTTATTTATACGTCTAACTTCTGCTTGAGGCCTGCATGGTGACTTCTCTTCCCCCCTTAATGCCGCCATGTCTTCCTCTGCAAATGAATTATTGAGGAGGCCATGTTGTTTCGGCGCAGACATTACACTCTGCTTTAGCACCACAGTTTAGCATAGCGCCAATTTGGTTGATCAAAATCCTATTTTGTTGCTTTTTGCAGGAAAAGTGAGAGGATTTCAGGTGTCTGGTTTCCTTTCTACCGATTTCTTGTGCTCACGTTGCTCTGTTAGACGGATAATGAACACGAATGCTAGTACAAGTGGAAAAAAAAAAAAAAAAAATCTCTGAGCTACTGTACATTTGCTAGATTCTGTAGCTGGAGATGTAATACAGAATTGGACATGCTTCAGGAAGCAGCCTGATGAGCTACACCCTAGCACATGTGAGCTATTATGCTCAGTGTGTAAATCTCGAAAAACTGATGGGTCCATGTGAATCGGGCACTCAACTGAACCAATGCACATGCCGGTGGACTGAGTTGGAATTGGGCCCCAATTAAATTTGGCTGCTTCTCCGCAGTATTTGACCAGAATTAAAATGTAGAGCATCTAATCAAAAAGGGAAAAAAAAAAAAAAAAAAAGCCCTCAGATTTATGTTCGGGCCTAATTTAAGTGCCTTAATGAGGCAAGTCATTTTCTGAAAAACAATTCAGATGTGTGCCGTCGCTGCGGGGATCAAATGAATTCTAAATCCTGGTTTGATTGAGCCGACTTAAATGGAAAAGGACAAGTGGCAGTCAGTCAACAAAGCAGCCCTGCTGGCTTGCTTGCCGCCAGTTAGAAAAACCAAGCCCCTTTTCTCTTTGAGGGACGGTCAGAAGTTTAAAGATCATTATATTTGCCGACGATCTCTGGGAATTATCCATGAGTACAAATTTGACCAAAAGTAATCGCACACAGTCTGGTTTCATTTGCAACAATAGCTTTGTAGTGAGATGGCAGGAACACTGGCTGTAAACCTGAATGTTTTCTTTTTTTTCGCAGCAGGTCTATGTTGGAACTACAAAAAGCTGTGTGTTACAACGGACAAGAGTGCACAAAAATACATACCACATTTAACACAGAGGAAATTCCAACATAAAAAAAAAAATCGTACAAAACAAAGACAAAGGCGCACACGCTACTATAAACATGTAATTAACTCCATAAGAGGCAGCAGATAGACCTAATTAGGTTAACATGATTAAAAAGCAAAAAGGAAGTAAAGAGAAGTTTACAATACACACAAGAGCAAGAAAAGGAAAAGAGCGCCCACAAAATAGTCCATTCTGGGCATGCAACGAGCAAAGCTACATTCTCCATCATGCGTGTATATTCCATATGCATATTCCCATGACATCAAATGCATTAAAGCTTATTTTGAGCAGAAGCAATACCAACAGATGCAAACACCAAAAAGGCCCCACAATGCAAGCTCAAATGTAAGGGTTTAAAAAAAAAAAAAAACGAGTCTGAACTTTGCAGGTTGTTATCATTTCTACTCTCTTTTTTTTTTTTTGCAAACAAATTAAAAGTTTCATCAACTATTTAACTATTTAGCAAATTGAAATATTAAGCTAAGGCTAAATCTAACTGCTATTGAGCCTTGTAATAACTTAATATAGTAAAAAAAAAAAAAAAGGTTTTAAACAACGCTTTTCGCCTTAGACGTGGGTAAAAAAAGTAAAAAAGAAAAAACACACCAACCTTCTCGAAGCTCTGAGGGATGTAAAGGGGTTGATGCAGAACACAATGACATGAGGAGAAGAGAAAAATAGGGGAAACACAGAGAGAGTAAAAAAGGCCACCTCAAGGCTTTAAGCTGCTGCATATCTCTGCTTAGTTTTTTTCCCTTTCGAAGTCTACGTATATCTTACAGCAGTGACACCCATGTTGTTGTCACAATCATACTCGTTGCTTTTTTGACCAAGAAGCTCGCTGTTTCCCCCAGTGCTCGCGACAAAGCACTCGGGGTTAATTTCAAACATTAAAGAAAATCACAACGTCGTTTCCAGCCACCTAAAAAGCTCCCATGGTGGCCGATTCGTTTTAAATTAGAGAAACAGAACGGAGAGAAAAGAAACAAAAACGAAACCAATGAAACAACCAAAAAACAAACAAAAAAAAAACTGCCGCACAAAAAGCATGAATTTTATTTAATTTAGCAGCTACAATGAGAATAAATTGAAATACACCTCTATTCACAGTTTTTATTCGATTTGATTGGTTTGGATTATGTTTCCAAATGTTTATCGTCAAATTACAGTGGTTTAGCCGTGCCGTTTTGGAGCTGCTTTGCATTGTAGCTGTTAATTTCAAGTGCAGAACACTCTTAAAACCAAAACACATTTGTTTACAGTCAAGATTAGATTCAAGCTTGGAAATGACTGGAAGAAGACATGTGATCGATACGGTTGATTTGTGCGGTAGGTGTATCAGTGTAAATGAACACAATAATAAGAAGAACTGGAACATCAAAAACAAGATTTTCGACTGACTGGTACATATTTAACAGAAACCGGAATTATTGACCACAAACCGTCTTACTTAAGGAAAATGATGTTGGAAATAACATATTAATCTTCTGTTCATGATGAAAGCAAACAATTAAGGGGGAAAAAAAAACCAGTGGTTGTTATAGCCAGTAGTTCTCAATACCAAGTCTGCTGACGGCATTATGGTTGTAATAATGTTTCCTGCTTTAACACACCTGATTCATTCTAGTTCATATAAAGATGAATTAACAATAATCAGTTGAATAAGATGTATTAAAATAGGGTAAACACAGACAGCACTGAAAACTGCTGCTTATAACAAAAACAGTTTCATTACAACATAGTCTTTCTCTTGGTACTTTTATAGAAAGTGTAAGGCTATTGATATACACTTTTTTTTTTTTTTTTAATAAGTGTGGTCTGCAACGTATATGAGCTGTATACTAATTTATAAACACATTCATACACAATCCATTTTATCATTTTTTTTTTACCTTTTTATTTTGATGGCCTTGCCAGCCAATCAAAATGAGACTTACCATCATCCACCTGTACCTGAAAAGCTCAGTAGAGAAAATACCAGCGGAGGACTTTCTGCACATCAAGTCATGAATGCTCATATATTTATATTTTAAAATATGATATTTAAATATTATTTTAGCATTTGAGCAAAAGTCATAATTCTATTATTACACAAAGCTCGGCTTCATATTTTCTATTACGGTTTAAAAAGACATGTCTGAAGTAGTTTAAGCCAACATGGGTGCAAAGTGATCGACTTGGCGGAGAGGATCTCCGAGGCCAGGTGGCTCCCTACCTCGCACATACAAGTTGGCAGGGGCAGAGTAGCGCACGCCTTCCACGTTCGTCGCTACGCACTCGTACTTCCCCTGATCCGTTTCCTCCGTGTTCTCGATCTGCAAGGCTCCTGAAAGGATGGCAAGCCCCGAAAAGAGAAAAAGAGAGCGACAAAAAGATGAATGATAGAAAAGGAATCATTTCACAAACCTTCTTCAATTGATGCATTGATTCACAAAGACTCTGAGGGGTGATCTAGAATAGGGGTTGGAAATTGGAAACTCAGAACCTTTAAGTTGGAAACTTAAAGAAAACGCTTTTTTTTGGGTTGCCCAGAAACCTAAAGCTGAAAAGTAAGTTAACTGGAAAACTAGGCGAGGGCAAATCTTTGGGTTCGCTATAATTCCTATCCACTCCTTTTTATCCACAACATTTTGTTGAAGCATGTTTCATATGCACCCTTGAAAGTCAGAATTGGTGAAGGGTTTGGCTACAGGCTACAGCGTCGTTGTATTTAGTACATTTTGTATATAAAGTTGAAATATTAGTTGCATCTTTTCTCCCAAATACTGTATATATAATATGTTATATTTTACTCGGATCTTGTTGACTCCCTGTCAAGCATGCGTTCAGAACAAGCATAGGCTGCTATAATTACCGAATTGAGATGCATCACACCACCACCAAGTGAATGAACTTTTTTCCTGTGGTGGTTCAAGCTACATGTCCTTTAGGCAACGACAAATCAAAATCTGTAGTTTTTCGACAAGATGTGTCCAGCTTCGGACACAAATTGACGACTTGTTTGATTTGCTTGTTTCAAATCATTGCTAGCTGGACACACCTGAAGCAGCACCACCTGCTCTATTGGGCACATATAAGCCAACATAACATAACCGCAGCTCTGTGGCTCAGCTTGTTTAATCAGGACTAAAGATGGCATGCAAGGAGACACCTTGAATAGCTACACCAGCTGAGATTCTCTCAAAATGAACTGGTTGTAATGTACCGTGGTAAACTACAGTTACACTAAAGCTGGCGCGACAAACTGTGATGCTCGCTCCTTCAGACACTCCTGTGATTTCCTCAGAAGCCAATGCCATCAGAAAACAGTTCACACAGCATAAATGGGTGCATTTACATTTACAGCATTTGGAAGACGCTCTTATCCAGAACGAGTTACAACCGAGCAGTTGACGGTTAAGGGCCTCGCTCAGGGAATCAACAGTCCAACACCTTAACCGCTGAGCTACCACTTCCCCATGTAAGGGTAGTAAGTGCACATGTGTTCTAAGCTACAGTTAGTCCCTTAGCTGACTGTGAAACTTTAGGCTTGGGATAAAACTACAACATTTTATACATCTGTTCTAAAATCAAAGAGTTCTCACTGGTTAGTGTGTAGTGTGTTTATTATGGATGTGAACCACGTATAGGCCAGAACATTGACAGAAAGGTTACCAGTGTCCAAATGTGTCATGTCCATTAGGCTTAGTCCAAAACACACATCTCAAACATACTATATATATTACACAAGGCATATACTATATCTGGCCGTCTGGAACGATACCTTATTAACTACCTTAACAAGAATTGAATACAAATTCCAGACTGGATATTTTGACTAGACACAGAAGTCTCCTCCAGTTGCCGAGACTTGCTGGAGGTCAGAACATGGCGACACGCATCAAACTAACCATGAGGTCAACAAATTTCCTGTCATGCAGTGTGCGTCTATTAAACTAGGAATGCCAATTCATCCTCCCTAGCTTTTATCTTCCACACAGTTTCAGCTCGCATCATCGCCCTTTACTCAGAGTGCATGTTATTTCTGTATAATCTCTGCCCTTTAATCAAATACTATTTTAGCTATCTGCCGGATGGAGAGCTACATTTTTCCCACAAGGATCTAGAGTTTCTGTCCTCGTCTTCTACACCTGGAACCAGTCAGACACAAAATTGGTATCCAAATAAAGATCCATTTCAGCCAGACAGAGCTCTGTACTAAAGCCCATGCTGTGTTCTCAGATGTCTTTTTTTCAGACCTTCACACTCAAAAGCACCAGTGTCAATAACAGCCTTATCCGAGTGGTGTTCCTACCACATCTCTAATCACTCAGATCCCATCAGGGAGGTCAGGCCATAATAGTATGTGACATGCCGGGAGGGGGCGGGCCTATTGATGTGCAGGTGCGTATGTGTGTGTGTGTCGTTTGATGTGCACTGCAGGTAGCCTGCCTTTCTCAGGTGATGTTCCGCAGCCTGACGTGTACACGGACCAACGCAGACAACGTAGCCAGGCTGATAGCTGTATTTTAATGTTATTTAACCGAGCTGTGATCATTAAAACAAGCCACGGCGTCGCTTTTCTCGCTCACTTTCTGGGCAATAAGTCTCGTGCTGCCCTCTTTGTGACCGGCCTCGGAGGGCTTTTAAGAACCGAGTCCACTTTTAATCAGCTAATGACTCTGTAGGAGGGCCGCTATAGATCGCCAGTGAGAAAACCTTCAGCAAAACAAGGGAGGTAAATAAATTAAAAGCTATTTAAATTCCAGCAGCGACCCAAGAGCATAAATATTCTCTGTCTTTTCATTTCATTGTTTGACCTGGGTTATTTTATTGGACAGGATCAGCTGGTTCGGACATCCCTACTGACTTCATTATGGATTTGCCTGTGGTTTTTCTTCATTCAACGCTGGTGCAGAAAAACTACACAGAGAAATCCTTAGTCAAGAAAGCCTACAGTAAATCTATTTTATGCTTTTTTAAACTGCGTTTGCCTTTTGTGATGGTCATTATAGCATGATGCGGCTAGGAAGACACACATTAAAGCTCATTAGGAAATACTTGTGGCACATGTCTAGTTTATATTTTATTCTCTATTTTTCTCCGGCCGCTTAATTTTCTCAATAGCCTATATTTGAATTTTTTTGTTGTCGGACTCAGTGATTTGCAATTTTGGGAATGGGGAGAATTGGGAATTTTTAAACATGGGAGCTTAAGCGTCTTTTTATTTCTTCGACCGAAACATCTAATTCTATCACGCGGCCAAGTAAAAAGTAATGTGATTACAAGGAACCGAGCCGGGGCATTTTCCCAATGCTACTACCGAAAACAAAACGCCTTTGTGTTGCATCGTTTAACGATGCAGTTCTTAATTATTATTTATTATTATCTGCCGAAATCTAAGACTGTAGGGGAGCTGGCACAACGTGTTACTTTCACTGAGAGCAAAGATACTGCAAGAAAAAGATATACAAAATCGATAAATTATCTCTTGGTTGCTAGCACAGCGATGGTTTAACGGACTCAACGTGAAAATCCTTTATGAGAAATGCACAAATAAAATAGTTTTTATATGGTTTCTCATTGTCTGATACTTTACTCAGCTATTGTGGTACCAGGTACCACTCATTTTCCATAAACACTTGGGTATCGCTGAAGGCTATCCCTGGAATAAGGTGTGAAACAGAAGACGGAAAATGTATATGACAGTGTCATACTTACACACATTTACATCTAGGGGCAAGTTTGCATGACAATTACATGCGATAAAATGTTTTGGAGGAAGTGGGTGGAAAGTGAAGAACCCTGAGAAAACCCAAACAGAAAACAGACCTGAAGTAAAGTTCTGAAGAAGGAAGTGTGTGTGTTTGTGTGTGTTTGTCTGTGTGCGCTGCAGTAGTGGGAAAGGTTGGCATACTTAATTAATTCCAATAACAGCTCAGAGCCGAAAGTATCCAACTTATATTGCTCACACACCCGCAAGCGCCTTTGAAAACACATACCCACACCCACACCCACACCCATACACACACACACACACACACACACCCTGCACCTCAAGTCCTATTTGTGTTATTCAATTAGTGGGCGCTGGCAGGCCATGATTGATTTGTTTTGCAGGATCAACTGCATGGATGATTTTTTTCGTGCATAGGTAGAACTCATTAGATGGAGAGAAAAACAGCCTGGGGAATTGCTTATCTGTCCTGGCTCTCCATTCCTGGTATCACCTCACCCATAAGAAAAGTAGACGACTGTAAAGCTTCAGTCTTTATGTATTTTTGGGTCTGGTGGCTTCATATCGAGCAGGTTTGATTTGTACATCCATGGTATGGGGTTTTATTCCTGCCTCCGTCCTGTGTACACGGAGTTGGTTTTAGGGGTTTCTTCCCCAGTTCAAAGACAGGTGCTACAAACTGATTTGAACTTTCCTAATTGTCCATCCTTTGTTCACTTAAACAATTAGTTCCACAGAATGTGTGTGCATGCTCAAAACAACACCTAAGGCCTCCAACAAGTAGCCAAATGTGCACGCGCGCACACACACACACACACACACACACACACACACACACACACACACACACACACACGTGCGCGCGCACACACATGCGCACACACACACACGCGCGCGCACACACAGCACAAGCGCTTGTACCAGCTTGATGCCAAGGTTATTATATGTGAAAGCAGCAGCATGAAGCTGGACAACGTGATTGTTGTCATGTTCCATCTGCTGGCTTGTAATATACTCTTATAAACTCAGCAGTGATGTGCAGCCACCCCAGACCAATTAGCATACTGTCTTCTTGTCATTTGAACAACACTTGAGCCTGCTTCCCTAAAGCGGTTAGGTTTATAAGCAAGACTGTTATCGAAGACAGCGCGCACCTGATCTCACAGCTACAAAAGAAAAAACACTACCGCACATATTTCAGATATACCTGACAGCTACAGCGCCGATCTGCTGCATATGAAAGCCCTTCCTGAGCCTGGGCCTGTTGGCTTTCAACAAAATCCCCTTTATGACCCTCTAATCCTATTATGCAAATGCAGAGTTCATAAGTCACTCTGCTTTTGTGAGCAACACTATGATTTATGTCCTGCTTTTGGCCAGGCATTAGGAATACTGCTGCGGGTGTGTGTAGAATACGAGAGCTTCAGTTTGTATTCCTTTACTGGGGGAATTTCATGCAACTCTGCTGGATATTACGAGTCTAACCCAATTATATAGTCCGGATCTGTGTCTGTGGGTTTACACTAAACCGCAACGGTTTCTCTTTTATTAAACTCATCATATCTTAAGCATAGAATATAGAGCAAGGTCTGAGCAAAAATGCTTACCTACCTGCTCCCTGCGAAGAAGAAAGTTAATAAGGCAAATTAGCAAATTCACATCATAACATTAGACAAATTCAGAACACCTTACTAAGGAATGAAGACGACGTCCTTAAAACCATCCGGGTGAAGACCATTTCTATTCCATTTAATGCATTTCTCAGACAGTAAGTCAAATATAAGACACATCTGTCGAAAATCAATATCGCTTTCAATGTCATTTTTTAATTGGGCCATTTCATTATAGTCTATAATCGATTGATATAAATGCAGTCTCGTTTATTTTTTTTATTTTTTTTGGCCCACTACTGTTGCCTTTGTTCAATTCTGGACGATTTGTTAAGATAAAGGCTTTACCACAGTCCTGATCTTAACCATTAGCTTTTTTGGTAATTGAATTCTTATTTAATGTTAATGTAACATGAGTAGCATACAGAGATCCGATCAGGAATGACAATTGTGATATTATACCCAACACTGGAATCTTTTCATACATTCTGTAGCATGCATGCCCTCCCTACTCACCACAACCACATGTGCTAGTGATACAGGAATATCGTTACTTCGTCGCTGCTGTCGTTACTTCGAGCAGCAAGTCTACTGGGCTGTAGTAGCACAGTAAATTGTTTTCTGGCATGCATACCATAATTCATAGTCCACAGTTCATAGTATCTGCTCTAACAACTAATACTAACATTCCAATTAGGCTAATGCAAAAAGAATACATGGATTTGCTGTTTAAGCCTTTAACGCTACCTTGAGGTCAAAATAACGTATTTGAGTCCAGAAAGTACAGGGTATTGTGTAATTACGGTTTATAGTGAAATGCGCCACACCTCTAGCACTATTCCATCTTATTTATGCATTTCGCTCGGTGCACACTTGCTGCCCGAGCTGGTCCATGGGACATTTACATACATAACGTAGGCACTGAGCGAGTAGAGGGCAACAGACCCCTCATTAACCTGGTTTCCCAAAACTGCAAATGTCACAGTGGAACACAAACAGCCTTCCAAGTATCCCCCTGCCAGTCACCGGAGGATTCACACATTGACGGGTCAACAAATACAAACATGCACACATACACACACACACACGCACAAACAGGGACAGAGACCAAACACATGGACATTAAAGGACATAGAGATAGAAAAACAACACAGAGACAAGGAATGTGCTTTGACTAGGAAAAGAACAAGTGAACTAATCATCATTAAGGGGTCAGAAAGAGCAGCTGGTGAGTTTGTGAGTAATTCAGATTAAGGAGGGGTTGGGATTAGAGTCTTACCTCGGATGGGAGTACCCACTGGAAAGAGAGTTACAAGTGAAAAAACACAACAGGTATCATTATTGAGGGGGTGTGTAACTCTCGTCAACTGCTTGTGGATGTATATATTGTTGAAATGGTATACATTAAATCAGTAATTGAATTTAAAGACCTCTCACAGCTGGGCTGAAGCTTTTTCTTTTTCTCGCACCCTAACCCTTTTCCTTTATTTCAGCCTCTCCAGGAACCACACGGTAAGAAATGAAATAGAAGCATGAGGCAGCCCGAGGCATAATGATGGCATTGTACACTTGTACACGGGCAAATGTGGGCTGCCATTATTTGCTTTTCGTTCATAAGTTTTATGGAAGTGCATGTGAACCCTTGTGGGATTTTAAAATTATTTGGATAACTAGATGTCATAATATTAGAAAATACATGTATTCAAATTAATACTGGCACACTAAATGAACGTTTCACCTATGAACAAAAGGAATAGAAGCCTTTTATTATTTGCCTCTGACCATTTGCGAGAATATTATGTTCATTCTCTTCAGCTTTATATGAACTATGATTTATGCTTCTAAATTTGTCGTATTTCACATTCTTCGTGTCTTGGTATGATGAGTTTTTTTGCCTCATCACACCAAGGACAAAGGTGATAACGCTCTGCCTGGTTTTCTCTCGTCTTCCTCCATCTCTGCATATGTTTGCCGCTCAATTAAAATGGATCTGGTATAAGATTTCTGAATTAGGGTTAGGAAAAAAGAAAAATCTGATCTGAAGAGCGTGCAAACTAACAATTTATAAACGTATACGAAGATCTATACGATGTTTAGAGCTGCTCTGTCGGGCGTTATCGGCGCTACTAAAAAAAAAATACCAAACTACAATATGTCTAAAGAATCCTAACAAACTCGGGGTTTTCTAAAACTTTTGATTTTGATTGACACTTCGAGCTAAGATAAACAGAGTGTGTGGGGTTGGAAGAGGCTGAGGATAAAGATGAACAAAATCTGATGCAAACTTGCTGCAGTCCACACCTAAGAGACCTTCTTTGTCGATCCTGATCTTTGTTCTTCTCAAACTTACAGCGCACCTGAACTCGAGAAATAGCTGCAGAATTTGCAGTAACTGTCTCAGGTGTATTTGAATACATTTAGAAAATGTAAGGATTTCGAATGTCCCAGAGATCAAAGTTAAACATCTACGCTCTGTCCTTTTTCATTTCATTTTCGTGACCTAATTAGACAAAATGAACATTTACTGATATCAAAAGACAAATGTTTCTATATAATCTCTTTCACTAATACTTTATCATTTCTTTTAGAGGAATGCACATCCTGCTTTTACTGAGGAACTGATGTCTCTGGGTTGAAAAAAATACTTAACCAACCGACCGCAATCTTAATCGCATGACATCACGACTAATTTCCTGCTTATAATAAAGTGTTGCTTTTATTGGCACGTTAAAGCAGCCAATCTCAATGGCAAACGGTTACTGCTGGAAAAGGATATGTACCATGTTAGCCAAGTTAAAGCGCAGCGCTACCTTTAGTTATGCTAACATAGTGTACTTTAAATGAATGTTTCACGGTAAGTATTATACCGGTGCGATAAACAAAAAACAGCTAAGGGCGATGTCGTATCACCAAGTTATGAGCTTGTTTATACTCCACCCTTTGTGACCCAGACATGTATGCTCCCTCAAAAAAAATCAGGACGTGCTAACTTCATAAGATAAAGCTTCTTTATGCCACAGCAACAAAGAGGTGCTTACTGCAATGTAAAGATGCTTTGCCTGCTTCTCAAATGACTCCGTTAGCAATATTCACAGAGTTTCATGAAACTGCACGTTCGGACCTAAAGCAAGTTAAAATACTGAAATAACCTAACATAACATTTTAGCGTTGATATATCTCAGCCATGCCTGGTTCAGAAACAGAAAGAGACGCCTATAATGTACAAACAAAGCATGGACCTGTAAGTAAAAAGCCGGTGTGTTCTTTGGCAATGGCCTGCGAAAAAAAGTGCTTCGTGTAGTATTTATACTTCACCTTGCTTTACAGGAGCAGTGAACAAGAACACAGAACCCTGTTTTTTCCTGCTGTGTTTAAAATAATAATGTGAAAGGTAGCACTCAAAAGGTAATAAGGGTTATATCACTAAGTTTGAAAAGCAGGCAAAACATGTACACTTGAAACTTTTATAGCTTGGGGTTTAGAGGTTAGGTTTTGGGTTATAGATTGAGGTTAGAGATCTGTTAAGACGTAAAGGGCTTCGGGGGCTGCAGGGTTAATCATGGTTTAGGTTAGAGTCAGAGTTAGAGTAAGGTTTAAAGGACACTGGCTCATGTTAGGTGAGGTTAGGCTGAGGTTAGAGTTAGGTTTAGCTCTATGGGTGAATGTTAAAGGTTGAGGTTTAGGGTTATAACACAAGAGAGGGGTTACTAAATGGAAGAGTGAATGCAAAACAATAAAGGAGAAGGGATAAATTATGCAACAAAGAGTATAAGTGTAGAAAAGAAAATAGAACTCTTTTTGGTTTGAGTTATTGACCCAGAAAAACAAGCGGAAAGTAACATATTTACAAAGAAACTCCGTTAGTAAGGTGTGATTTAGTTCTGGTTTTCTCCACAGAGAAATATTCACTCGTTGCCTAAAGTAATCAAGCATGATCTATGCTAAGACTCGTTAGGAATCGCCGAGACCCACATGCTGTACCCTCTGGAATTTTAGAGGTCGTCGAGCCGTCATTTTCTACTGCATCTTTGCTCAGAAAACACACAGGACAGGGCGGAGAAAACAACAAGCTGACTGTCGCATCTGTCTATCTGCATGGCTGGGACTCAGACCGGGCTCGAAGCCATACACTTAGCCCAAGCAAGGCCACTGTGACCTTAGCAGCTACTCCGCTGAGACAAATCTCTGGACCTCATTTCTCTGCATGCTTTTTCTGTCACCCAATATAGTGAACAGTGATCGGTGCTGACATGCACTTCGTAGAACCATGACCCACGTTTTGGTCATGAGCAAGCCAAAGATAGTTTGGGCTTAAAATAAAACAGAAGAAGCTCTGTTGAAAGATAGAGCGCATAAGCCCTCCTTCTGTAGTGCCTGTTAATCTCCGGCACCTGACAAAGCAAGTAAGAGTTGAGGTTTGGAGCCATGGGAACAGCAGAGGGGGAAATATCAAGCTGTCTTCGAGTGCCAGCCGTGTAAATAACACCACTGTATGCTGAATGCGCTTGAATCAAGGCAGTGCAGTGCGCTCATGACATAGCCTTGAGACGAATATGATGGTCTTTATTTCTAAACCATTATCGGTGGCACTTATGCAGCCCGTTTGAATATTTATGTATTGTTATATATTATATTTTTATATAATAAGTTTATTATTATTAGATATTGTTTTATCGTCCATGAATTAAAATGTTCCTGCTACTTTTTTTACAAGTTATTTCTTGAGTTTCTGTGTTTTTATTAGAGGGCAAGGACAAGCACCATAGACCACTTTAGAAGTCCTTAGGGATAGGCCTTAGAGGCAGACTTGCCTCTAAGGAACAAAAAATCTATCCTTCCTTAAACAGTCAATAAGAAGGAGATTTCGCTTCTGCCCTCAGTCTGTTTTCAAACAGAGATTAAAAGAAGCGGCGTGAAAGCCAAGGAAATCCAGGAAATTGGCTGGAAATCATATCTGTATGCTTGGAACGCCGTTACAGGCCTTTTTCTCATCATCTTAAATCCCGAAGGCTGTGAGAGAAGGCACCCGATCAAAACACACACAGCATCTTGGTGGGTTGGTGGGCCATAAAACGTAAGCAGCAAGGCCTAACTAACCCCTAGTTGCTCTCTGGAAGTCGTGATCTGCTTTGCAGGTCGAGCTACATGTACTCATCCTTAGGTTACAAATAATCATGCCCAAAAAACAGAAAAGATTTCGCTTGAAAGTCGAGTGGATGATATAGAGCCAGACCATGCCGAAGATTTGAGCTTAAGCTTTAAGACGTTATTATGCCACGGCATGGAGACTTCAGATAATACTTGGCTTTAATAGGTGGAAAATCTCCAACCAGTGCAGAAGGGAAGCAGAGAATTTGCTGCAGAGCGCCAGAAGATCAGGTCGCAGTCTCCCCTGGAGGCGTGGGTTTGAATCTCACTTCTGACAATTTCCTTAGGTGCTGGTGGCCCAGTGGTATAAGGCTCTGGGTCAGTGATCAGAGGGTCAGGGGTTCAAGCCTCGCACCAGGCAAGCTACCATCATTGG
>JAOUQX010000003.1:8571510-8590146 GCA_028566295.1 Liobagrus marginatus
AACATTTCACTGCATGTATGTGTATGTGACAAATAGGATCTGAAAATGTCAGTCATCATTCAGATCTTCAATTATTAATTATTATTATAAGTTGGTGGAGAGCAGGTTATGGATTTTTATAGCTGGCACAGAAACCACGTGTATATAAATTTCTTTTTCTTTTACAGTCTTGGTGTCCCATCTGCATTAACACAGACTTTTTCAAAGAAGGGTGTAATGATTAGGAGTTCAAGACTATGCCTTATTGTTAAGACAATGGTACTACAGAACAACTATTTTACGATGATGTAATGCATTTGTTATGAATAAAAACAACTTCTTTAGCTTCTGCTCTGTAAATCTTTTAGAACGTGTCGTTGATATGACATTACACCTTTATGCTAAGAAGCCAGAATATAACGTAATTGTAATGTAACAGAATGCAATGCGATGCTGCTCCTAAATCCACTGCTCCAGTGGTTTGAACTGTACTGCAAAGTAAGATTAGGTATCAAGGTATATACTTTTGCATTTGAGCAGTAGTTTCAGCTGATCAGTACAAATTTATGAATCTTCATGCCTATAATTTTTTGTTTTGGAACTTTTGGAACCAATTGCAACCTTTAGGGGTGGTTATTAAAAATAAACAAACAAATAACTAAATCAGTTATCATCTGGGCATGGTTGCGTATTTTTTTCCTGTTTTGCTCTTTTCCGGCTCAATATGCAGCGCTTAGCATTAATACTGAAGCTTCTGACAGGAATACGATCATAAATGATATACCGTTATCACATTCTAAGTCTTAGAGAATTTGTGTGATGGAATATTCTTTTAGTTTGGGTTAAACCTATGTGCATCAATATACAGTACATGTGTACAAGGCTTAAAAATGTAGCGCATACTCTCATCTCTGGCCTGAATTTTTTTAACCTTTTCCTTTTTCCAAAAAATTTGTGCACTGCAAAGCTCAAGTCAGGGCAGGAGTTCAGCTTTGATCAATATCCCAAAAAGAAATAATAATTCAATAAACAAAAGAAAGACCAGACATGGTTTTGTTAGTGTGACAGGAGATGAAATAGAAATGTGAAAGACACGGGAAAGAAGAGATAAAGGGAAAGTCATGCACTTTAAAAAGGCACTTAAAACACCATCTGCTGCCGGGACAGTGGACAGCTGGTGGACTCGAAAAGACACTTACCAAAAGCTTCTGGAAAATAGACAAAGAATAGAAAAGAAAAACAGGAAAAGGAAAAGTAGAATAGAAGATTCAGGGTTGGTATTACATAACCTGAATTCGACAAGGTTTGGGTATGGAACATACTTTCTTGCTTTCGTGGGACAAAGTTTCTGTTTCTGGAAATGTCTGACACTTTTTAAAATCTCAAACTGTTTGTTGTTATTCAACATACTGTTTTGGGTACATATTGAACATAAGCAAAAAAAAAAAAGGAAAAAAAAAGTGAAAACAACTGTTCTTATTAAAATAGTTATCGCAGCAAGAGGGAAACTAATGTGAAGCATTATAATTGAAAAACATATGGCTTTTGAAATTGTTGTTTTAATGATTTTAATGACTGCTGATCATAGTTGCTCATGAAGTATTATATTTTAAACGTGCAAATATTTTGAGTCGCTTAGTTTATGCGGTTGGAAACTAATTGGAAAAAGTGAGTGCATCAGATTTACACGTTTTAGCTGAAACAGACATAGCAGACAACACGGAACATAAAAAACAACTGTTTGAGACACAACAACACGGCAGAGCTTTAAAAAAACAACAACAACCCACACACAGGTAAAGACAGGACACATACAGTATGGGCGGAGCTCTCACAGTGCTGTCGGGGGAAAACTGTGTTAACACCCACTGCGAATGTCTTCATTGCAAATGAAGAGTAAATACAAATTCATCATTGATCAGATTGCTGATTTAATGACCAACACTTATTTCATCCTGTGTGCCTACGTTCTGTCCTTTTTTGTGTGCCTTTCTCTGCCGAGAAAAAAGTATGTGTATTTCAGTCAGGTTGCATGCGTCGATGTTATTTATTAACATGATAAAGCATACAATTAGGTTTGGCGGTATGGATCCGTTCTGGGCGGACTCCCGCGCCCGTCCGAGCGCCTTGCTTGGACCGGGTGGGGAGAGCGGCGAGTCAACACTCCTTGGGGTGCAGAACGCATCCGGTGCTGTACGCGCAAGCATGCGCGGTTGCTGCTTGTTGCTTGTGTGTTGAGCCGCCGCATGAGCTGGTGGGGCTGGTGGCTGCGCGCCGGCCGAAAGCGCCGACGCCGAGCGATCGATTACGTTCTTCCTGTTATTTATCTGTAGATGTATAGGTTTTTGGTTTGCCTGGTGGAGTTAGGGGCGGGAGCGGGTTGTTGAACAGCGAGCGGCTGGCGATAGAACGGGGAAGGCGGCGGCTTTTAAAGGGTTGCTGTGATTGATGCCGGTATCTGAAACAGCCGGCTGGCGGCTGATTGCGCTTCGACTAACGCAACCTGCCTGAACTATCACGATGCTTGATTTTTACTGTATACTTTACAAAGATACTGTATGTAACTGTGTGTCGGAAACTATACTCAGAATTTACACATTAATGGGTTGACACAAATCGGAGACACTGTTAGAATTTTTTTTTGTCAAAATTGCACACACCAACTACAAATAAAAAAAAAAGAGAAAAAAAATAAATTAAACAGAACTTGTCCAAAGAAACTTGCAACTGGAATGTCGCTCCAATAACCTAGAACAGCAATTTTTATAAATAAAATATTGTATACATTTGTATTTAAACTACACAGACATTGTTCAAGGTCTGGCTTAAAGCTCTCTGGTTGCTTTAGTATTTCTATTACAAAGATTATGTTTTCATTTTGATCCCAGTAATAAAAATAGTAAGGAATTTCGGTTGTCTGTTTCCCTATAGGCCATCTATATTGCAATAAAGATTATATTAATGTAATAATAGCATAAGTAAATATATCATTAAGGTATATTTTAATACGTTTTGTCAATTGTATTGGTATAAAATCAGGTCAGTAAGACATGCAGTGTTTAATAATGCTAATAGTTGCGAAAAAAACTTGATATCTTAAATTAGCATATCAGTGGGCTAAATTGATGAACAGGTAACGCACATTAAGCTATGTAAAGATTAAGTCATGTGTGATGATTAAGTGTTTTTCACTTCTCTTGAAAACAACATTGCTAAATGTATACTCAAGACTGTTCCTGAATTACTCAACACAGACAAATAATTCTAAAACTGACATTACTTTGATTCTATTAAATACTTACTGAATGACTATTTTATACTTATATACTACGAAATATCTGCTAACCTGTTTCTCTTTTAAATTACACCTCCCACCTTACAGTTTGAAAGGGGGGTTCAATTCGAAATCCTGCAACAAAAGTCTCGGTGCAAAAGTAAGCATGTCTGAGAAACTTTCCTGCAGGAAAGTGGAACGTGACTTTCTTACCTGATCTGAGTTGTTTGATCCGCCCATTGCTGGTACTGGGATCAATCGGTAGGAAGTCTTTGAACCAGGTGATCTCTGGGTCGGGGTTACCGCTTGCGGCACAGAGCATGTTGGCGGTGCGGGTGCGTTCTACCACTTTCAGCTGGGGGCCCATATCGATGTTGGGGAAGCCTGGAGGAAGCAGGTCCTCTGTGGGAACAATAAAAAAGAATCAGAGACTCCTCTTGGGCTCTGGTGTTCTTCTATACCGGATATTTGTGATTTCACATCGCATTCCTAGAGGAACTCCCAGAGACTACAGATGATATCTAAGGCAGAAGTTCTACTTTAAAGTGAACTACCGAACTACGCAAGTCTGTGCACAGACAGATTAAACTTAGCAAGCACTTGGAAGTCGTGCTTAATCTATAAAAGTACCTGCAACAACAAGGTTGCCCGAGTACTACACACCAACAATAATCCAACAGTGAGCCGAGATTAATACTCATAAATCTTTCTTCTCCTTCTTGATGTATTATATTAAAACCAAAGGGACGCGCTTCAGAAAATCCCCCCAATGTCTGTTACCCAACTGCCCCTGGGCAAAGACAAAAGTCATGACCTGACGGAAACATGCAATATGCCAGTTGGAGTCCCTGTAGATGCCCTGAGGCCAACAGGTGTCTCAGAAAGACCTCAAAGGTCAGTGTTTAACCCCACATGGCATGATAATCAGGGTAGAACATGTGAGACTGGCTGAATTTCTGTTCAGGAAGACACTGGTTTGCTAGTGATAAAGATAAAGCCATGACTTGCTTTACTAATAACAACTGTCTTAGAAATGTGCATAACTCAGAAACCCGAATTCTTTTATGGAAACCACAATATCGGTTTGGAATGAAACACTCAGTATTCCCTCTACATCTTCCTTTTCATAAATGTTCCTATCACCCTCATTATTTTCCAGTCAGTTGTGTTTAATTATTTGGCTAAGCGGCACTCCTTTTTACGCTAAACCTAAAACAGTTTGAGAAATACTCAGTAGCGGGGGTTTTGATGCCAAAAGGATGTGATAAAGTCACGGTTTGCAAGCTGCTTAAAGGAAAATTGGCTTGGTAGTGTATTATTGCTCCTGCCTACATGAATTAGGCATTCAAATAAAATTAAAATAGCCCCCGAGAAACAAAACAATAAAGGTGAGTTTAGGACAGCAGAGCTCGATATCTGATACATAAATTAAGAGTTACAGCCCCAATTCCCAAAAAGTTGGGACGGTGCGTTAAATCTACATTGTAATTGTCCCAACTTTTTGGTGTTGTGTAGCCGCCGTCCATTTCAAAATGACCTAATTAGAATTTTCCAAGTTTAAAACGGTTTTCTATGGTCTATTGTGAATAAACCATGTGCAAATCATTGCATTCTGGTTTTATGTAGATTTTACCCAGCGTCCCAACTTTTTTGGAAACGGCATTGTGTATCAGCCATTTTCATTCATTTAGAGATATGAAAAAAAGAAAAGTATATTGTCCATGGAAAATATGCTTTTATTGTGAACAGTGTGTGTTCAAGTGACAAATATAATGGCAGAAAAACGGATACTGGGAGCTTTTAGAATATCATAGCATTGACTCTTGAAGAAAATTGATTTATAGCATTCAAATTTAGCCGAAAAGGCACAATTTCATTATATTGTATCAACAAATTATAACACCGGATAGATCCGGTATATTCATAGCGTCATAGCTGTTATTCTGCATGTCATTATTTTAAGGACTGACAATAGAGTCAAAGCAAATAGTTCAATGCATTGAAGTGGGGCAAGTTCATGACAATAAAAACACATACGTAATAATGACATAAAAAGAAAAGAGACGGTAAATAGTAAAATGGTAAAAGGCTCTGGGTCAGTGATCAGAGGGTCGGGGGGTTCAAGCCTTGCACCAGGCAAGCTGCCATCATTGGGTCCTTGAGCAAGGCACGTAACCTCACTTGCTCCAGGGGCGCTGTTCGTTCTGGCTGACCCTGTGCTCTGACCCCAGCGTTCAAATTCATATGCTGGGATGTACGGAATCAAAACATTTCACTGCATGTATGTGTATGTGATAAATAGGATCTGAAAATGAAAAATGAAATGAAAGAAAAAAGAGCCTTTTAGTTGATATATTACATGGCCAAATGTCAGCCACAAGTGAAAACATACAGGATGTCTTTGGGCTCCCCATTAGGCACCAGGACCTAATCTTACACACCTGGTAGCTTTTACCACCTGACCTTGTCATTCACATCCTGCTTTTATTACCCCAAAGCACCACTGTGTCACTCCACTGATAACCTTCCACACAGGAGCCTTAATTGGTGGGCCAATGGCCAATGATTAGCCTAAAAATACCCTTTTGTTAAAAGCTGTGCGTGAATGAGTGCCCCGGGTGTCTAAAAGGTGTACTCTCAGTAATCAGGTGGTGCCACTGCTGACTGACATGTGTTCTCATGTTTTTTTTTTGTTGCTATTTTAGGAAACTTTTAGGTCGTGTTATACCGTAACATTTCAAATGAAATGCAATTAGCAGTGGTGAAGTTCACAGGGGGTTGATGTCTGGGTAGCTCTGCCAGTCAGCTCTGCTGTGGCATAAAAGCTGCTAAGCTGTTGTGAAAATAGCGTGGTTATGATGGGCACGCCGGGAGAATGGGGGCTGAGTGCACCGTCCACTTTGTCCAACAGCTGGTTGTGTGTTTATACAATGTTCCCTGTGGCATTAGCTGCCACCCCAGGGTGAATTGAGAGTGATGTTATTATGGGTAATTGTTTTTAATAGTTGTCTGTGACTCGCATTATGCAAAGAAACAGGTGCAAAGCCTTTAATTCAATTGCTTCGGAAGCTCTCACCGCTGGATCCGTGTCTCCTCTGCACTGTGATTATCGGAGAAATGGTGGTAATCGGTTCATACGGCAGCCTACTGTTGTTACTCAGGCGTGCCGTTTGTCCGTCCATGGAAAATTCAACATATAAACCTATTCATTTATTTATTTTTTTAAAAAAGCTATTTAGTTCTAATTTTTAAATTGTTAGCGCCTAATAGTGCCAAGTAAGGATCAGGACTACAAAATGAAAATGTTTATATTGTATTTCTGTTTAAATATTGTTTATATTGGTAAACAAACCAATTAAACAATCATGGACTTTTATGCAGAATAAAGTCGTATTTTTATAGTGGTTTGTACATTTTAATAAATAAGTGCATATACTCATGTTAATAGTGATGAGGTAACCAAACTATCATTTCCTCTGAGAAGCACATATGTGCTGATATTGTACTTTCACTTTTCACCCTTTAATTAAGAGACGTGATTAAATTAGGGCTGTAAACAGGTTTCATGCCTAAACCCCATCACACTCAGTAATGGGCCATCAGAAGGCAGTGTGACATAGAAGCTAGTCTGGTCAGGGTCAAATGTCATTTTAAGTCAGCACACATCAGTGCACACGAGACGGGGACATGGTCATCACCTCATCACCTGGACACGAGAAAACGTACAACTGTCTACTTAAAGATGGAACACAACCTTGATCAGAATTAGAATCCAAATGTTTCTTTTAAAAAAAAGGTTCACAAAGATGTACCCAAAGCATTGATAAAGGCCCTGTTTCTGAACAAATGCCAGACTGTGACAGAGTTTTGAGTGCAAAAGTTGACAAAAGGGCTCTGGAATACAGAACAAGACGTTAGTGCGAGCAGTAAATCAAACCCCTCTAGGAGCTGAAAAGTCTGTCTATGAAGATTTCCAGTCATCTATACATATCACTACTACACAGGAAATCCTATGATTGAAGCCACAGCCACAAACTATTAACCAATGCCTTCATGAAAAACAATCATGTCCGAGTGTCTGGCGCTGCCACAAATGGCTATTGCTGATCTGCAGAATGCAGATGTTATATCTCTGGAATACAAATCAGCAGGCGGCATATGGATGTGCTAGTGACACCAAACAGATGCCCCTGGATCTGCCAGCACACCCCTTTTGGGTTTTGCTAGAACAACAATCGCTTGAGGAGCCCGGAATCTTTCAGGCGCTGCACAATTAAGCCATGACATTTGGAGATGTTTGCATATGCCTCATCTCACTCATGACCAAGCCGGGGTGTTTCTGCATCACAGCTGTCATCGAGACTTGTCAGTAATAGAGATGGTAGGGCCATGCCCAACCGCTGGCAGAGTGAACACTATCCCAGTTGGGTGGGGAGTGATGGGCTTATATTGGGTAGTGTATTTTACCAAGCAGGTAAAATAAATGCAAATGTAATACACCGCAAGCACCAAACTCTAGGTAGAAAAAATTGTAAGAGCGTCTCAAACTGAATAGGAACCAGAACGTGTTGGCTGGGCTCTGTCATTCTCCCGATGAGGTCAGAAGGGTTGAGCAATAAAACTCTGAGGTGATGAAGAGAGATATGCAGAGATGTTCTGACAGGCTGTGCATCGAGTGCCTCCCACCAGAGATCATTTATCTGTGAAACTTGTATGCTCGGAGTGAACTTCCTGGAAGCACTTGGAAAGGCCGCTGCATTAGAGATACTGTCATGCATAGGTCAGTGTAGGCATCCTACTACTTAATTAATGCCAATCATGGCTCACTTCACTGGGGTCACTCAAATAGTTGATGAAAATCCCATATGAGCTGTTCACTTTACACTTCACTAATAAGACAAAAAAACTTTAACTGACCAAAAACAGCCCAAATCTATTAGATAGATTTAGTATTAGATAGATCTAGTAGATTTCATAATAGTATATATATAATATTAGTGAACACGACTGTAGAAAACATACAGTGCACAATGCATTTTGGGACCCATCTATCTTTAGTCAAAAAGCAAAACGAAGACATTGTTAGTTCCTTTTCATCCGCTGAAGTACATTTGTTGTGCTTTGCCAGTTCCTAAGAGGCATGCCGCGCAGGAAAGAGACGGGACCCGGCCACTAAATCTTAGCAAAAGCTGAAGCAAGCACTGCACATTGTCAATAACAGCAGTTTCTTTCCAGCTATTTCCATTTCCCGTGTTGTTTTATTTGGAGCACCAGAACTGCAAGGTACATATGGTATTAAACCACAACGTTATTCTTACAATGATTAAAACAATTGCATGCCTCGTGATATTTTTATTGACTCAATATTCCGTAAAAAAAAAATAGAAAAGAAAAAGAAACAGGACCTGCCAGTGAATGGATTCTGACTTTTAGTGTATTTGTGTTGCCAAATCACAGCAAAAGACGCATGCATTATCTACAAAACAAGACGAAAGATGCGTAGGCAGGTGTAACATCTCATGAAAAGTAAAGAGAATGGCACAATATTTAATGTTTTTTTTTTTGAAGATAACTGTTTTGCCTTCAAGCTGTGGTACTGAAAGAATCTTGGATTCAAGCAACTGCTGCAGGGCAAATAAGTCCAAACTTCTTCTTGCTTAGTAAAAATATATACATGGAGGAAAAGCAATACAAAATCACTAGAAGTGCTGTATTCAAATATATGTTTTTAGCCAAAAGCATTAACCCTATAATAACAGGGTCGCTCCTACATACAAAGTAAAGGTGCAATGTATATAACTGCAGATAATCGTTAAGACGCTATTGAACATTGGGAAACAATGCGTTTATATTCATGTACATGCCAAAGTGCAAGTGGAACGGCAAGCACTGTAGTAGTATGCGCAGAGGAAGCAGAGTGCCTCGTTTTGTTTGACTTGCTGGTTTCTGGGAACATTCCATCCCATTTTGGGATAGCTCCAATCAGCTGTCAGCAAGCACTGTTCCTCGGCAAGAATGTGCCTTAAGCAAATATTGCAGCAGTGCTGAGCTTTATACATGCAGTGAATAAGGTGGTTGTTGGGAACAACAAGTATTCAGCTTTATGCTTGCAAAAAGTAAACAAAACAACAACAGAGAGTTGGAGGAAAGTAGTCTGTTTCTGAAAAAGATGTTCATATCTCCTGCTCCAGTGGCTAGGCCAAAGCTGCTTAAAAAGGGAGACACACTGCAGGCACTAGGCCTAGGTTCATGATGCCCTTTAAAGCCGGAATCACACTACAGACGTTTTAGGCCGATTTTGCCCCCCTGAGAATCCGGAGTGGAGGAACTCAATCGGTCCCGATGTTTGGCACGGATTATGTTAGGCGTTTACGGATCGAATCTTGCACCCCGCAGTCTTGCTCTCACCCAAATTGGTTCCTCCCTGATCATAACCATGTTTCATATTTAAGATTTTAAATTGGGATTATAACGGCTAGGATTACGTCAGTACTTTCATAATGGCTAATACGAAACAAGTCTACGAAGCGACGGGAGCGGAAAACATTTTGAAATGTCCACCGCGAAACCTGTAGCACGGAAACTGAAGAACTGACAAATCCATGCTGTCTCCTTCTCCCCAACCTTTTTCTCATTCACACTCATTTAATCTTGTGCTTGGTTTTTTTTTTTTCGCTACAACTAATAAGTATTGATGCAGCAACGATTTTTAAAAAGATTTGTAGCGTGTGCATGTTTAAGATGAGGGAAGAAAATCTGAAGATTCTCGTTTTGTGTGTGCTGCAAACGGATTTTATAATCGGTTAAGATTTTAAAACTTATGTAGTGTGAGCTAGGCTTAAGGGTAACAAACTATTCTTTAATTATTAACAGATGCCTCCCAGGGCACTTGGCGGGGCGAAATAGTGCTCTAGCAAGGGGCTGCTCAAAGGAAATGTGGTTGGACATTATATACAACCCCTACATGTCATATAAAATGTTGAGGAAAGAAAATATGCATCACTTTGCGCCAGATTTTTTTTTTATTCATGAAAGTTCCCACACAGGGAACACATTTCTCTTTATAAAAAAAAGCAAAGGCGGTAAGAAACATGAAGCAGGAGTCTGCCGTTTGTGTTGCAAGTGGCAGGCACTCAAACAACTAAGCACTTCTATTTGCACAGAAAGTGTATTCAACCTGATCATCAGTTTTATTGTCGGAAGGAGTCTGGACAAACAACATTTATCCCAACTTAGAAAAGCAAAAACAGAAAACCAAAGACAACAACAACAATTGGGATAACATAACCTTGTCTTAATCTCTCTCTAATGCAACCTCTTGCTTTGTGATTGAATGAAAAAAGAGGCCCACGAAGTTTGACCTACTTGAGCAGGTACAGTATGGATTAAGATGAGGAGTTTAACCATTCATGTTTCTGCTCCTAATCCAAAACAATGCTTGATTTACTTCTTTCCGGGATCAAAGCACCGAAAGGATGACAAACTCACAAAAATGGTTTGAATGGATCTTTCTGATAACCCGCTGTGTTCTGTGGGAGAACATAGTTATACCAAACCATTATTTTGCTTCTGAAGGCAAAGAAAAGTGGTAGTGGTAGCTCAGAGGTTAAGATGTTGGACTGCTGATCGGGAGTTCGATTCCCAGCACCGCCATGCTACCACTCCTGGGCCCCTGAGCAAGGTCCTTAACCCTTAACTGCTCGGTTGCAAGTCGCTCTGAATAAGAGCGTCTACCAATTGTAAATGAAATGAAATGTAAATGAGGAAACTGAGCAAGCGCTGCACTGCTTCATTAAAAGAGCAACGAGGTGCTAGCTCCCGTTAAAAATGAGGCGTTCACAGATTTACCACAAGCACACACCTTGCAGAAGTGGCAGGATGCTGAAAAAGTGCTTGAACCAAGTTTCTCACCACTGCCAAAAAGCGAAAAGGCATGCTATCATTAGCAGAGGCAATAAACGCCGGTGTACAAAATGCCGGGCATCCTCAATGTGGTGAGAATCCCTCTGCCCATGGAATGAGCCAAAAGACAGATGTGGAAGCAGACGCGCAATAACAACAGACACCAATTGCTAAATGAGTACACTTGCCATAATGGATTTCCCAGTGAAAGAGTCCATAGATTCCTGCTAGATCTTAGCGTTGCTAAACAAATGCATTATGGAACAGAGAGCAGATGAGCCTGTGGGCCTGGGAATTGGCTTGTTGATGAGTGCGGGATGCAGATAAACCGGGAAAATACAGCTGTGTGCGTGATAATACCAGCTCAGTTCAGCCTTAATCAAATTTGCCCTGATGGAAGTTTCCTCCTCAGAGACTCATACCATTTTCCATCTCTATCTCTTGTGCCTTCTTTTCCTCCCATCTTAAGTTTCATTCAATACACCAGAGGTGACCGGTGAAAAAGGAAGGGTGAGGGGTGTCTTTTATTTTGTCTGTGCCCTATTTTGGCCTGGTACCACCTTGAGAACTGTAACAAACTATTGAAGTGGACACTTAATCAATCTGTGCCAAGAGATCGTCCATCAACTTGGTCATAGATAACAAACCATAAGGGTCATGATGAATACAGCGACTGGCGTGCACTGGCTAGCCCTGTACAGTAGATACAGATTTAACCGATCATCAAAGGGCACCAGCAGGCTAGAAGGTAGGTGTTCAGCCAGAGTTTAGAATTGATGATCTTGAAAATTGATAAGATACATAACGCATTGTGTTTAGGTTGACAGCACAAGCTGTTTTATTTAGTGCATTTTAGTGGAGTGGAAAAGTGGTGGTGATTGTGACTGTATGCATGTCCACATTGTAGTGTCAACATTAAATGCATGTCAACATTCCAAATGTACGGCTGCCAACATGGCAGGCACAGCATCAGCCACTTATGTTTACAACATAGTATCTCAAAAACACAGTCTGTGATTATGCTGCCTAACATGAGCCACTGCTAATTACAGACCGTTATTGACGAGAGGAAGATCGGCCATTGGCAGACAGATTATGGAAGAGAGACTGAGGACTGGATTAATTATACAGGGAGACGAGAAGAATTTATTTTAAATAGGCTCTAACTCTAAACTCTTAACCAAAATTTCTCAGAACTCCCACAAAATGCCTGGGAGATGTACAGGTAGTCGTCAAAGCATTTCACTGTATGTTGTACCACGTATAATGTACATGTGACCAATAAACTTTGAACTTTGAGATGTTATTGGATTCTGTAGGTTGACACATTTGCTTTTGAACCAGAATGTCAGAGTGATGGCATTGATGATGCCCTTGACTGATATATATAACAACTAAAAACAATGGAGATAAATGACACCCTCACACACACATTTCAACACAACTTACCAATAGCTGTGCGTGTGTTTTTTGCACCACCGCCTTTAATCCCAAATGTCCACTTTCTTACTTTTTAATGGCTATAGTGTGCAGGAGATGCATACGAACACCAAACGCAGCTACAGCTTAAGTCATAAAAACGTTTATAATCATTTTCCTGAACGCAACAAACTATAGAATGGGCAAGAAAATACCTCTAAATTATTAGAGGTATTAATACCCCCCCCCCCCTATAAATGATCATAATGGTGTCCAAAATGCTTAGAGGAATATTCAAAAAACTGAAAACCTGTTTAGATTTCATAGGCATTTTAAATAACGCAGTTTCTTTTTTTAACCAGAGATTTGTACATAGATTACCTTGACTATGGGTTCTAATAAATCAATCAACAAAAAAGAAAAAGGTAAATAAGCAAGAGACAACTAGTCCTTCAGTAGGGAGTATGATTTCTGTACTGTAAAAAAAGTCTGATAATTAAATATGTGGCAAGTCAAAGTCTGTGTTCTTTTCAGCGCCTGCCAAAAAAGGATTCTCAACTTATCTTTGGGGAGGCCTGATGTTGCCAGTTCCACAATGATGTCCATAATTCACTTTTAGCACAGCACATAAAGGAAGCGCCCAGTCTTGTCAAGTTTTGGTTGTTATTTGGTTTACGACAAAAAAAAAAAAGAAAGTTGACTGATATGTAACCCAGCATGCTCCTCCATTCCCCAAATTCTATAATTCTTTCTGAGCATTAACGTTGCCAGGAAATTGAGGCTGGACCAAGACTAAGTGCATCTTCAATTTTACATTGCGTTTTTATACTTCATCCTCTTAACTTGAACCCATGCATTTCTCAGTTAGAACTGGATGCAATTTCTGCTGCATTAATGTAGCTGGGTATGCTAATGGCTTAGCCAATTTACAGTGCTACAGAGAACATCATCATCTTAAGTTAATAATGATTTAATAATCACATAATCAAAAAGGCATTCATGTGACACCCGAAAAACACATTCATACTAACCCACCTAAGACAACCCCTCATAGAACGTTCTCTACTCAAAGTTAAACATAATCAAATGTCTTTCCTGTCAATCTTTAACATAGATGTTATTAACTATAGACTATGTGTCTAATGTTAGCTAAGCAACGCTTTACGGGAACCTGTTAAAAGACCTAGGGTACGGTCAGGCATTCCAGATTTTTATGAAAATTAGCACCCCACTGTTTAGATAAACCAATAGATACTCTTATATTGAGGTAAAATGACGGCCGCTCAATCAGTGTGATACTGTGTTCGAGCCTACTCTGATGCAGAACTCCTATGAGAAATGTGTTGGCAGGTATACTACAATTATTTTAAATATAACATTTTTTAAGCCATTTTCCAACTCATACCTCACCTGTGGCCCCCAGCAACACTTTCCAGTGTTCCCAGCAACTGTATTTCCAGTCGAACAAAATATTTAGTTCATTAAGAATTTGATTGGTTAATCAGCTTCTCATCTAAAAAGTCATTATAGAACGTACTATTATAAATGCTTTCAATTAAACCATAAAAGTCAGAAAGAGGATTGAATTAGACGGCGGTTCAATGTGTCTGTGGGACTAGGCCGCTTGGTATTTGGTTGGTGCACACTTTAAAGTGAATCAGTGGGGAAGTCATAGACGAGCTCTTAAGAGCGATGACTCAGTAACGCGACTCACCCAGCAAGGCTCAGCACAGCAGCGTGAGGGAATGGGCATCTGTTCTTCTTCTGTGCCACTTCAAAATCAACAGTCAAAAGCGAAGCAAATAAGTATTTTTCACACCGTAAACAGAAGTGTGGGTTCAAAAATAGCAAAGCCGAGTCGGAAAAGGCCAGAAATGAGTGGAGAATAAAGAGCTTGGCAGCATTTCGATGGCAGGGGTCAGAGCGGTCTAATTAACACGGCACAAAGGACTGTGCAACAAACACACTTTGTCCTGCAGGAGAGCAGCCTATTAAATGGGTTCCTGATCAAACAGGCATAGGATGTAGGCTGCATGTCCTCTCTAGCACTGACTGCACTAAAAAGGTCCCTGTGACTAGAGTTTAGAGCAGCCAGGGTCACAGAGAATGCATGCCTGTATCACTTCAGAGGCAACAAGACAAAATGAGACAACGATTAAAAGAGAAAAAGAGAACAATAGAATGTTTAGGCAGGGAATGTGTAGGATGCCTGGCATTATCTGGAAGCTACTGAGCTTGTGATCTTGTACTGTGGTGAATAATGTTCCCAAAACCAACGTCATCACCACCTCAGGCTGCAGAACAGTGTGTGTCCATTTAACACCTATCAGGAAGCAAGCAGGTGGTAAGACCTGGGCTGCTGTTTGTGATGGGCCACATCAAGTGCTCCAGGCTGGCAGTTGATTAGTAGGCGAGATGCCAGAGTTAACAGAGAGAGGGAGAGAGAGAGAGGGAAAATGTGAGAGAGAGAGAGAGAGAGAGAGAGAGAGAAGTGATGTTCACTCACATAAGGAGGAACAAGCATGGAAGAGTGCAGGTGTCCCTTCCGTCTTTCTGTCATAAGTCCACAAAGGACTCTAGAAGGACTTTGTAAAAAAAGATATGGAGAAAAAAAGCAGATGGCCGATATTATGCATTCGGCTCACGGTTGTTGTGCTCTGCTCTAGCCAGAAGGATGAAAACGCATCAGAGCAACTACGCAGCCGCTCCAGCCTGATGTGTCAGATACAGGTAGGGCTGGGTTGCCCAGGCCAAGGTGAATAAACAGTAACAAAAAAATAAAAAACAATGGCTGAGGAAAAAAATTCCATAATCTTGTCGCTAAGAAACATCCCAAGTCTTCCTGCCGGGTAGAATATGGGGTTAAAATGCATAAAGTCTATTTGCGTTGACATTGTTTTGTATATCCCAGCATGCACGGCGTAGTTCGGTGGGAATTCATGTTTCAATCTCTGCATAAGTGTGTGTGTGTATCTTTACGTGGCTGTTGGTCTGATAAAGCTCTAGACTCAGGAAGGTTTGGAGCAGATGGATGAGGGGGGAGAATGGGCAATCACGCCCTCCAGTGCTGGGACCTCTACTTCCTGCTGAGCTTCTTGGGCCTTGCCAAAGCTTGGATTTTTATGTAAAACTGGGCTGCCTACAAGAACGGTGCATTTGGGCCATGGCCGAGCCAGGAGCCCCTGCCGATGCCAGGACAGGCGCTCAGCGGTAACAAGGCAGATGGCTTGGGCCCGGTGCACGGACAGGAAATAAATAACACAAAGCAGAATGAGGAAACACTGCCTCTTCTGGGCAAATGGGACGCCAGAACTATTCAGGAGAATGAATCGGGCTGCCCCACTGGGCCACACCTTGTTAGTAGGGGCCAGATTAGGTTTAGGTTATGTAGAGCAGGATGTCCATGTGAGAAGTAACCCCACACCTGTTGTTTGCAAACAGAGGCCTAATTTCTTATTTTTTTTCAAAAGGGAATTTCTTTTTGTCAAGATTAAAGAGGCGCTTAATAGGACACAGGTTTGATAACAAAATGCTATTAACACACACACACACACACACACCCCCACACACACACCCCCACACACAGACATATACACACACACACTACTGCACAGATGTGAACTGAAAAGGATGTTTTACCCCTGATGATAGTCAGCTTGGCCTGGACGCTGACCTCGCCTTCACTGTTCTCTGCCACACACTCGTAGATGTTCTCATCTCGTGGCGCTCTTAAAGGTTGGATACGGAGCACGGCTCCAGCCCCTTCATCAAATTCGATGGTCTGCAGATAGAAAGGTATTGTTTAGAGTAAGCTACATGTCTAAGCGATATCTGGACCATGACATCCAACTCCGAGGCATAGCATTATTATAAAGCTGATTTCAGACATGTTTTTTTTTAAATTTTTTTATTACTTGGCATGATGGAACAGTATCTTTAGCTCTGTTAACGGTTGTTGCTGTGCACCAGTGCACTGCCCAGTGAAGACTTCATCACATAGTAGCATCAACATTTTTCAGGAGAATAAGTAATTGACTGCAACTACGATTAACTGGTGATTGTCCAGGGTGTGCCCCGCCTCACGCCCTAAATTAGCTGGGATAGACTCCAGCACCCCGGCAACCCTGAACAGGATAAGCGCTAGACAATGAATGAACAAATAAGTAATTGAATGCAACTAGGACAGTACTAATAAAATTGACGACTCTCCACCTGTACCCAAGGAAGTTCTTAGACCCCATTTTAAAGAAATGCAATATCTCACACTGTACTTGTATGCATGTTACATCATTTTTATGCAAGTTCTACAATAATTCATCTATCCTATTGCACCCAACCCACAGGTTGCAAAGACAAGCCACTGTTGTTATTAACCAACACTGTGGGTGGCTTTCTTTACAGGACTCTTTAACGAGATGCATTGCAATCGGTACACATTGGCCTGCTGAGTGCATGGATCAATATCAAAACAATGGCTGGGAGGAAATGCGAATCAATTTAAGCTCCTCATAAAGCCACTTTCAAATGATAAGATGATGATGAGTTGAGCTAAGATCGTTAAAACACTTGGGACTGAACCATACAATAGGAAGAAAGGATGAGGTTTTGGTGATCTGTGGGCATATTATGAAATCTGCCGAGTCAAGTTTTCCATCCGTTTTTGAACGTTGACGGTGCGGTTAGCGCTGAGCCAGTTTTAATTAAGAAGCGCTGAGCATCAATCAGGACTCTACAGCTGCCATCTGTGCTCTGACAGAGGAGGAACACAGCAGACAAACATCATAAATATGGTGCAACTTGTCTTTGCACAGAGAGTACAGCACAATGCTAACACCAAAAACTTACAAATACAGTACAGTACAGGCATCAATGATTTTTAATCACTGGGGGTAAGGTGTGTTAAACGTCACTTTCTTCCGTGGCTCACCTCAATGCGTTGGGAGTTGACACGCTTTCCTTTCTTATTCCAGGTCACTCTCGGCTTGGGATCCCCTGTTGCCTGGCATACGAAAGACACCACTCCTCCTGAGACGCCAATCATGTCTACAGGAACTTTGGTGAACCTAGGTGGAGCTGGTAAAGAAAACAACAAGGCAAAATGATATATTGTAGTAGCAATCACTGCGTTACTGGAGTAACAATAAACAATTAGCGGCACGTTATGTTGCCCCCACAGTTATTGCCAAGCCAATGCAGCTGTCCATAACACAAAGTGCGCATAACAAGGGCCTGGAATTGGAGTAAGCTTTCGGCTTTCTTATCTGGGTAATAAAGAGCTGTAAGAGAGAGAGACTGTGCAAGAGACAGCATGGTGTGCACTATTGGACCATGCTCACGTAGCGTAATTATATGGAAGTAATTATGCTACAGACATCTGCATGTCCTTACCATTCATATTTGAACAAAACAATGAATACAAATACACAAAGACTTAGTCTTACTGTAATGCTCTTGTTAACTTAAACAAATCCAGCAATCGCACATATACGGAGGCTTGATCAAACATCAGATTCATTTTTGGAATCTGCAGGCTGAGCAGAAGGAACAGATAAACCCACATGGGGGCGAGTTCCTGTATTTATGACAGTCAAGGAAAGAAGCAAAGAGCGGGAATGTGGTGGCGCCAAAGCATTATAAATGAATCCAACGTCCATCACTCCCTGATCATACAAACATAAGCACACAGGTTTGCACACTTACTTTGCTTCGCGTGATTCATACGGCTTGTTGCAGGAAAGATCAAAGCGGTCAAGCCACTGTTTGATTTCATGTTGTCATGCAGCTATCCAAAGCTATTTTCTCTGTTAGGGTATAAGGGATCATAACTAAACGCAGTACACACTTTAACAGGATGCCAAGCGTCTTATTACAATGACGATGAACAGGGCACCAAAATGCACTCGTAAGCTACTGATCGCCCAATTGTTTTTGGAGTCTAAAGCAATGGCTGGGTTCTATTACCGCATGGCTGGAGAAAAGTTAAAGGTTAAAGTTGAGTTTATTGGTCACATGCACATCATACAGTACAACATACAGTGAAATTCTTTGATTCCGCATATCCC
>JAOUQX010000003.1:8620832-8635603 GCA_028566295.1 Liobagrus marginatus
CAAAGTGGAAATAAAGAGACTTTCGCTTTCAATCGCCTTGCATCTCGGGTCTTTATACACCGCTACCGGAGCATGCAGCTCCACAACAACATCTGTGAGCGCTTAAACGTTACAGATTGCTTTGTAAGTGGAACTGTTCTGTTGATTTCAGAAACATCTTCAAGGGAGGTTTTAATGTTAAGGTGAGGGATCGTTATAACGCAAATGATTTAATATAGATATACTATTATAAATGATACCTGTTATGATAAAAATGTATGGCCAAATTTACTATGACATCAGGGGAAATAAAAACACTTTTGGACATGCTGTTGTGGCACAATAATCATTAACATGATATGGGTGACTTATGACCCTGTGGGTGATTATTTTCCTATAACAGCTTCACAGTTAATTCTTTAATTTATCACATACTATTTACTGCGGGAAAGAAACTCTTTTAAACTTCATAATGCTTTACAAATGATTAATAATGACTGTTTAGCATGTTCATATATGTCATGGCGTATGTTGTATGAATGTGTATACCGTGATTACATACACACTACACACCGTGTACAGGACAGACACCCTACCTTCAACACACACACACACACACACACACACACACACACACACACACACACACACACACCTAAACTATAATCGCAGTTCAACCCTTCTGGGAAATCACACAGACCTCCCAAGCAATACGGAGGCAACAAAGCAAAGCTGTTCACCCGCCGAAGATATAAAACCATCCAGAACAAAAAGGAACTGAAACACTGATATGCGAAAGCCTTCCAGACTCCAGCATCATTGTGGTGGTCCTCCGCCTCGCTCTTCTTACGCCCAGCTCCACACTCAAGCCTGTTCTAAATTCACGCCTAATGAAGCAAGCGCGCCCTTCTTTCAGCTGCTTTCTGTGTGTATGTTTGTGCGTGTCTGCTTCATATTGTCACTTTTATTCTGACGCTAGTTCACGTGCGCCTGCGCATCTGTGCTAGTTTCACGCATTTGAGCGCATCTGGCATGCCGGGGAAATCGATATCGTGACGGCGTCGTCTTTCGTAGAAAAAGAGAAAAGCACAGACAACTAACTGTTTATTTCACACAAGCGTGTGAAGACTAGAGATTTGATCTTGCTGCGGTGTGAAAGCGTATTTTGAAGCGCTTGTCTGAGGAAATCTCCGTCGTCGTTAGGCTTTGGTGAAGCCTACGAGAGCAGGATCCCTGGAGTTCATGGCGCACTCAGGCATGTAGTCGTCGCTGATAGCGTTAATGATTAAAAATCGCTGCTCGTGAACACGGAGCCAAGAACGTGAAGAATAGACTTGTGTTCCCGAGAATGAGGTTCTTGCCAAGAACGGAGAAAGGAGAAAGTGTCTGAAGGAGTTGGGAGCGATTACGGATTTACATTGCCGTTCCCGTTGCATTTCCGACTGATTTCCTTGCGTTTGGGAATGAAGAGATAGGATCTTATACTATTCTAAGGTTCATGGGGTCCAATTCCGCCGAGACGTACGCTTCACTTCACAGCTTTGTATATCTATTAACATTGACACAGGACTTAAATTTGAATGATAGGAGATGATGCCCATCTGAATGAGAATGCAAACAGCAATCATTGTACACTTTATATGTAGATATAGCAACGATTGTCGGCGGAGTGGCGCAGCGGTAGCGTGCTCGCGCCGACATATACGCAGCGCTGTTGCGTTGCGGGCGATCCGGGTTCGATTCCGGCCCGTGGTCGTTTCCCGATCCCTTCTTCCCCCACTCTCTCTCACCCACTTCATTTCACCACTGTCCTGTCCATAAAGGCATAAAAAGCCCCAAAATAAATCTTAAAAAAAAAAAGATCTAGCAACGATTTAGACTGCACTAAGATAACGAAAGCACGTTGTAGTTTCAGTGTCTGTTAGGAAATTCCACTCCTGTATTGATTTGTGCAGGATTAAAGACTTTTTCAGAGCCTTGACTTTTCAAGTCAAATCGCAAAACTGATTTTGAGAATAGCAAATTGGACGCATCTGCACGTTCGTGGGTCGTAGTGCGGTGCCGTGCGATCCACAAGATCCAGCTTGGAGCAAAACAACGCCCACTTCAAAAGTTCTTAACGGAGTCATTTGCACCTCAAAAACACAGCGAGTGTTTGACCTTAAGTTCCTGAAGCAGCGCTGCCAAATCCAACAACATTTCCACGTCCTACTCAATGCGTTCAAATTCAGATATCTATAAAAAAGAAAAAAAAATAATCACCCATAACCGACATAGTCCTTTATTTGTCTCTTCGGAGTTCAGAGACGTGTTTTTTTTTTTTTTTTTTTTACGATAAGCATGGGAAAAGGATGATTTACAGTGACACCTCTTTGGCACACTGATCAGACTCTTTGGCTTTAAAAAATACTTCATGCACTCGAGCGTGTGAGTGTGCGTCCTCCTTTTAATGTCTTCAGACAAGCCTGTGGTGAAATTCTCGAATTCAAAAAGCATACACACACGAGGCCATACACATGCGCAGACATGGCCGTGGGCATGACCAGGACATCTTTATCTTTATGCTAACGCTACGCTGATCACGTCAATCCTCTTGCCGTCTCCCCACACGCAGTTAGTACCTCTTTTTCCTCCAGCCGACTGCCATTAGCATTCATTCCTCGCTCCTGTGCCAGATGGAGAGCTTCTTTCCAAATTTGACTTAGCCTGCGTCTCCTGAGCACACGACGATGATCCTACTGTGCAGCTGATGTTCTCACTTTTCTTATCAAACTCACAATGAAGTTCAGTCTGGACTAGGCGGCCAGCAAAGAGGTTTATCGGTTGTTCAAGCACAATCTTCCAACGTCTAACACACATTTTCGGAACAGGATCAGGTGGGTATACATGCATGTCTTATCTGTCCAATGAATGTGATTACTCATTGAGGTATGCTTCTCGTAAAAATAGGAACTTAACCATCTGACGTACGTTGAATAGGTTTCCAACCGCATGAGACTGCTATTTAGGTATCACGGTTTGTTCTGGTCAATGACAACATAATCTCATCAGGAAGCGGATTTCTTCAAATGTGCCCGTCACACAAAAACTCACAAAGACTGATATGTCCTCGAGCTTTGTGGAAAAGCAGCAGGAGCTGATCAGTAAAAGCAGAAAGGTGTAGTTAGGATTTGTAAGCGGGGATTTATTGATGGGGAGCGGCCGGCTCATCCCCTATAAATCCCCACTTTTGTAACAAAAGCCAAAACGTGGCTTCATACTTCGACTCCCATCTTCCCACATTACTGAAGAGTAAAAAATAATGAGGGGGGGAAAAAAAAAAAAAAAAACCCGCTGGAGGCAGAAGAAAAACAAAACAAGCTCTTTCAGAGTAAACCGATAAATAAGGTGCGCCTGTCGTTCTCGATGCTGTAATCTCTGCCATGGCAAATCTCACGGCCTGCTGCGCTGCCACTTTTTCCTGAGGCGCTATCACTTTTAAGCAGGATTATCTCCACTGACACCGAGAGTCATTTGTTTATTCAGATGCATTTCATTTTCCAATTACAATGCACCGCACGGGAGATTCAGAGGCACATTTAAAGTAAAGGAGACGGAGAGGAAAAATTGAGGCCTGAGGCTATATTATGAAGAGCGGCTGTTGAGTCTGGACATGTTGCTGGCAGACAGAGCAGGCAGCAGTCAACCACTTTATTCCTGTGGTTTCTCACACACACACACACACACACACACACACACACACACACACACACACACACCTGAACATCGGCTCAAATTGAAACAGATGACGTTTTCTGTGTCTTTTATCAAGAAAATCCTATTCGTTATCTTTAAGGATATCTGCGATACCAGTACTGCTGCGTTGAGAAGGTTGCCATGTGGTTACATACTAAACGCTCTCTCTGCCCGAGGTCTGAGTGTGACCCGCTGCAAGAAATAAAACTGATTTAGAGTCGCAACTGATTGAGAATCACTGCTGAAAAGGCAACGCATCAATTCAGTCTCAGGATACGTTCGAAAGGTACAAAGCGTTTTCCTGTGATGGCGGCGCCCACGCAACGACACAGCCTACAGCTTGGGACCTGTATTTCTGGGAACGTGAGAGGGAGCTATGATGTGTTTCACTGGAACACAAATACTTGTTTCCAAATCTCGGCCTACAATAACGAGAGAGATTTCCAGCCGAGCTTAATCACACTGTGACAATCGTGCTGGTTAGATGCTGCCGAGCTTGCTGCTTCCCTCCAATCTTTTTCTCATTCCTAATTAAGCAAACACGACTTTCATTAACAGGCAGATATTTGCTCTCATGTTTAACCCCATCTAAGTTCGACAAGATACTCGGCTGGCCAACACCTCCTCCTGCCCCCACCAGGCTCCCAGAGGCCATGTTTTCATACTTGCATTACAAACAATTACACACATCCTCATTCCCCATTGGTGCCACGGTTGCACCACCCCCTACACCGTCAGCTGGGAGGCCACTCCCACTCCCAACAGATGTCCTCGGATTTGAGTGAAATGACAACAAAAGCCCTTGGAAAAAAAAAAAAAGAACTCCCAGGCTACTCATCATGCCCCAACCCCCAAGGCCTCATACAAAAGCCAGAGGATTAGCCGCTTTTAGCACATAAAAAACAAAACAAAAAGCAAACCCCCTTACCACAACCACTCCTTCAAATACACGTTTGGCACCGATGGAGTGACCGTACCCTTCTTTCTCCTCTTCAGTCACCCAAACAAAGCCCTGCTGCCCCAGGCTTGCATCCAGGCCAAGCAAATGCAACGGTAGCTTCACAAGCACAGTCCAGCTTGAATCAAGTCTATTAATGCTCCTGGCTTAAAACAACACCGGTAAAGTCTGGGTGACACAACGATTGGACGGCCAAGCCATGATGTATTTATTTATTTATTTTTACAAAGAAACACAATTATTATTATTATTGTTACTTTTACAATTAACGGTACCCTAAATATTTTTAAAAGTTTGCCCTTACTGGTTAATGGTTACCATATCTTGGTAAAACATGACTCAATATGTCAGTCATTTACTCCCTAAATGAGACAACAGGCTGTTCAGTAGTTGAGGCACTGCCTCAAAGAGTCTTAAACATCAACTCATAAGCTCTGGGACTCAGCTTGCACCTTCACACGAGATATAAACCGTTCACTCACACCCAAAGTGCAGAATAAATGGGCCATTTGCATATGGCCTCCATGACCTCCAGCTGTGAAAAATAGACTTGCTCTGAGGAGCTCCCGAGCCTCATAATTCAGGCTCCATCAGCTTAGGCGTGCCAGCTGGCCATCATGTTTAAAACACTAAACAGTCCAAGAGAAGAAAAAATAATAATGTGCACATGTGCACAGGACAACCTGCTCCCATGCCCCTGACATGTGTTAATCAGGAGACACCACGGAATGGCTTTAAAAAAAAAAAAAAAAAAAAAAAAAAAAAAAAAAAAGGAGGGAGGGAGGGAGCGGGAAGGAGGGTGTGTGAAGGTCTGCTGGATCAAGACGCATTATCGAAACCATCAGGCGTAGCTGTCTGAAATCCGCAGTGTCTGTTCAATCCGAGACCCTTCAGCTTTGTGGAGGCGATCGCTACGTCACTGCTTTATCAGCTGGCCTCAGGACTGGACTACATCAGCCAGTCACTCCACATCCACATCCACACGCCGGCGAGCGGCCAAAGAGGAGGATGAAATTAAACTAGTGGGATCAATCCTTTTCGGCTGCCACGACTCCTGTAGCTCTGCTCCTTATCTTTTCAGAGCTGCTAACCGACATTTTTTTCTGTACAGGAGGTCAGCAAGTAAATACAATTTCTGTTTCCTTCTCAAGGATTACATTTTTTTTTAACTCTCTCGTTTTCAACATGGTCTGCTTCACAAGTTAACGGGCTTTTAGATCTCATCATTTGCAGATGTTTACACACCCACCAGGCCCCGCCGACGATCACTGACAACTTGCCTACAACAATAAAATTAAAGGTTAAACGGTAGCGATCTGGAAAACAGCATTATTATTATTATTCTTGTTCTTAAAAAACAACAAAAAAAACAACACAATCACGAACATCACTTCGACACTCACTCAGCATATTTGGTACTTAAACTGATAATCCCACAAACTGAGAATGAAACAGGAGATAACAAATACACTTATACTAAGGGGCTGCTGAATTCGGCGTGTTATAAAGAAAGAGAAAAAAAAACAAACGAGAGGTCTGTACAGTTTATAGCTGCTGTAACATAAGTAAAAACACGATCAAACTTACCGAGTTTTTCTATCGAGTCCAGGATGACCCACAACATGAAACGTTACAATTAATGAAGTCCGTTAATAAATAATAAACTGTCATCGTTGGGAAATTGCTGTGGTATAAATCATCAGACCAGTCTGTTGATTATTAATATTTACCAATGAGGCATAACCTCATTGGTGATTTATTTAAGCATAACTGTGATCTAAGGACCGGTTAACACATTTAAAGTAAAGTAAAGTTGAGTTTATTGGTCACATGCACATCATACAGTGAAATTCTTTGATTCCGCATATCCCAGCATACACATTTGAACGCTGGGGTCAGCCAGAACGAACGGCACCCCTGGAGCAAGTGAGGTTAAGGGTCTTGCTCAAGGACCCAAATGATGACAGCATGTCTGGAGCGGGGCTCGAACCCCCGACCTTCTGATCACTGACTCAGAGCCTTACCCACTGAGCCACCATCGCCCAATTGTGGTCCGTGATTATTATTACTAATATGATACCATGTCTGTGTGATTGCCTGCTATAAGAAGACGACCATGTTCACCATGACAGCCATAAAACCAAACAAAATGCTGAAATACTATATATAATGCAATATTTAGTGCACCAGCAGTAGCACCTACACTGGCCATTTCTACAACCATGTATTTAATACAACTTCTAACAGCATTGCAATACAAAGCACCGGCGTAAGGGCGCTAATATGATGAACTGGTATGGAGGAGCATTTTAGAACAACCTCTTCATAACTACACCAGATTGAACATTCATCCATGGCGGCGTAATGCGGTTACCCAACCTCAATGGACGCCAGCAAATGGAATCCGTGGATCCATTAGCTCGGCAGAAGGCAGGAGGAGGAGGGACGAATTTCAAAGACACAGTGCTTGTTCTTTTATTACTGCCAGACAAATTGCACCCACCCAGCTCTGAAGAGCACCGATTTAGCACTCAGGACAAATTAAGAGGAATAAACACAATTAGCTGGCAGCACAGATGCACTCGCGTACATGCCTCTCTGCCTTTCTCACTAGTTTCCCCATTTCCTTCTCTCCGTGTGCCGGTGTTACAAGGCGCTTCGGTGCAGCTGCCCTTAATGCTTTTGCCACTCAAAACAAATGCTGGTAATTGCAGATCTTTCAATGTTGCACAAAGAACACTCGATGTATCCATGATGAATCCAAGCGAGTTGGCTCACGGGCCTTCTCAAGATAACCACTCTGAAGGGTTTGAGTCTTTTAAACCTTAGTAACTGTTTGTTTTGATCATGCAGCATGTTTTCCTTCATCCCAAGCCATATTCCTTACCGATGCTGGTCTTACATTCAGGTAGTTTCCAACGAGCTTCTTACAAGTTCGGCTTACGCATGGCCTTTATAAAAATATTACGGGTTTTTAAACAACACATGTCTATTAATTAGTTCTGCTTGGGCACATTACAAAATGTCTCTCACACAAGCCACAGTAAATAACAAGGTGTAAATGAGGCTAAAGCTAGCTAGATACATATTCGGTTACTAGATATGTTTTGTACGCGCTTAGCTGGAATCGTAGTGCTGCTTGTTAGTGTGAAAGAAAGTAAGGTAGGACAAATTAAAAAACACACCAACAAATGAATAGTTGCAGTACAGAAAGAAACATTCAAAACACAATAATTACCGTTCAAGCAAGTTACACAACTAATTTAGGTGCGATCCGTGAATATTTTGTAAGAAAAAAAAAATAAAATTCTTATAAAATGGGAGAAAAAAAAAAACCTCCATATAAAGGAGGTTGGTTTCTTGAAGCATAGAACATCACACAGGAAATCAAAGTTTTTTTAGCAAGCGAGTCCATTGAATAATACTACATTTAGGGATAAATTTGTTTGGGTTTTCTTTTTCTCCGTGTGGATAAAGAGGATTTCGGCTTTAATCCATCCGGGTCATACATCATCCTTGTGCGGTGGTCAGAGATCAAATGTAATTACTTTTCACCATTATCACTTACAGGATAAACAGCATACTTTATTTCTAAACTGTTTTTATGGGATTTTGCGAACACGAGTCGGATTATTGTAATTGGCAAAGCATAATGACACTGTCAAATACATCTTTTTAGGGCATTAAAAGCTCTTAAGTTTGTATTTCAATTTTTCCAATTTATGATAAGCAAACATTACAATGTTAGTCACATCATTTCTTTTAACACTACTATTTCTAGCAAAGTTAATAAACATAATTCATAGGTATAGGTCATTCTTCGGGCTGTAACCATTTATTTATTAAAGAAACAAATCGAGAAAATAGCTAGTAGGCTGACTAGCTTGGCAGTGCACGCGCTCACAGGTAGCCATGGCAACCGGCGAGCGCGCGACCGTTGGCGACGTGCTATTTAAATCTACTACTGTATATACGGTACTAGGTTCTGTGGTATTTTTGGACGTTGTACTTTTTACCCATTCTTCTGTTGAAGCTACACGCAATTTTCTTTTTATCGTAACTAAAACAACACAATGATGTGAAAAACGGAGATTTTTACATTTTATAAACACCAAAAAAATATTTTAAAAAATATATATAATAATCCGTGTAACTATAAAGAACGAATAGGAAAGATAACGGTTTAAAAACTAAAATATAAAGGGTTACTACGGGGTAAACCCGCAAACATCACTTAATAAAACACGATGTTGATATAGGTATTGTCCATTACTAAACGTTCGGGAAAAGTTGATAAAAGACAGACCTACATGCTAAATAGTGACTGTGTGAATTAGCATAACCGCCGGCTAATAAACTCGCCGAGTGCATATTTCATTTTTACGTCCTTTTATACAATTTAAAATGAATAGGTTTGCTCTGCTTTTCATTCGTCTGTTTTTTTTTTCAAAAGCTTGTTTGTATAATGTATGACGTAAATGTATCAAAAATCCTACATGGAGTTAGTCGTATGTTCAAACAAGTCGCATAAAGATTTATAAACACCACACCGAACTCACCGGAGCGCAGTTTCGGATCCACTACCTCAGTCTGGTCCAAACTGTGCATACGGATAAACTATTCCTTCCCGCTTAACGTGCTTAAGTTGCATCCATGAAACATGAAAGGAAGAACAAAAAAAATCCGCACGAAACCCTGGGTCCACTTAAACTTTAGGTGGAAATCAGAAATCCCCTCTCCGTCTCGGTACTACATGCTTTTTAGTTCGGCACGTTGGTCCGGTTCGAGTCGCGAGCCATTCGCTGGAATGCGCGAGGAGCACAAAGTTTAGACCTCGGATTTAAATTGTTTTCATCTGTTGTTAGGTTCGTTGTGTGTCCACGTCCGAGGACTTTTCCCCAGGTTGTGAATCCCGACTGGGGGTGGAGAGAGCGAGAGAAAGAGAGAGGAAGAGGGGGTCTCCTTTTCCCCATTGACCGAAGGTAAAAAACAAAACAAAAAAAACAACAACCAGAAACAGAGTTTGCGGGGCTTCGAGGGAAAACGACGACACCTAGCGGAACCAGTGTAGACTTACAGCTCCCTCATACGGGTACTACCCTGTAGAGTAAATCTCTCTCACTCACTCAGGTGCTAAACCTTATGAGTGTGTATCTTTTAACTGAAAATTTTTTCCGCCAAAAAAAAAACTAGTCTAATCAGCTCAAGGTCCAAACACATACCACATTATATGGCCAAAAGTTATTACACACCGTTAACAGCACTACTCCCACAAAGTAGTGTATGTAGAATGCAACTGTATGTTGTAACGTTACATCATTTCTTCACTTGACTGAAGAGGCTGTTCCACTGTTCCATGACAATGCCTCTGTGCACAAAGCCCCTGGATGAAAAAGTTTAGGGTAAGAGGAAAAAGGGGGTTTAGAAAACTTTAAGATCATTCATTTAAGAAACTTGTGAGTCAACACTGTAAACTTTATATATACAGTAATTTTGAAAAATCCAGCGTCCTTATAAGTATAAAAAAACATGGCACACATGTCCCTAGGAAATCTGGTAGAATCCTATAGGAGTGATCTGGTTGGCGTAGAAATGTTGAAAGTGTTTCCCTATTTTGTGCGCCATATGCATCAGACATTTAGCCAGAGGTATGTGGGCGTTTGGTGTCTGAGGCTGTAGTCATGACACATACATAAGAAATCGAAAGATATTCTGATGCTTCGTCACAGTGTTAGAATAAACATTATCAGGAATTATTATCTAATACTAAGGAGACTTTATAGATAGAAATCAAGAAAAAATACAAAGTTTTTGTAGCTGCTCCAATGGAAATGATCAATTATTCCAAAGATCATTCGCAACATTAAATGTCCCTATGAATGGTTAAATGGTTCTTTTATCTTGTAGAAAATAAAAAAGAAAAGTTATTAACAATAATGACTAATTGATTAAAATTCAATACCACCATGACATGACTTATTTAATATTGTCTCACTTTATTTTTTTATAGCGCAGACATTTTTAAAAAAGCAGTCTCTTGGAATACATTCATTCTTTCATCCATTGTTCAGGGTCGTGGGGGCGCTGGAGCTAACTTAGGGTGTGAAGCGGGAAACACGCTGGACAATCACTTGGAGACAGACAACCGTTCACACGCACACACATTCCCTCCTATGGACAGTTTAGAGTCGCCAATTCACCTACGCCCAATCGCACGTGTTTGGAGGTGGGAGGAAACCGGAGTACGCAGGGAGAACCCGCGCAAACACGAGGAGAACATTCAAACTCCATACAGAAACACCCTGGGCGGGAATCGAACCCATGACCATTTTGCCAAGTTTGATCATTTTGTTGTTAGGAATGCCAAGAATGCATATCGATTGCGTGTGTACATCAATCAAGAACACTGTTGTCGTTGCTGACCGCACAAGTTTTGTACGTTTATTCACTTTTTTTTTCTCCACGCTCCTATCTACGCCCTGTCGAGCGCACATTAGCGCTGTAGATCCTAGGTTAAAAGAACTATAAAGCCTGGCTCGAACAAAACCCTGTGCATGAACAAACATTTACATGTATTTTACCTGCAAGAATGGGCAGCTGTGTTTGTTTTTTTAACAATATCCAGGATAAAAAATACCATTCTTTTTTGTTTTTGTTTTTTTTAAATCCCTTTAGCAAACACAGGCAATAGATCTGCATTGCATTGTGATAATGGTATCGCTATGATATGAGAAGAATAAAAACGAACATAGAGCCGCGGCAGGCGATCAATATTCCTCCAAGCACTGAATCAAAGCAGCAGGAGGCAGGGGGCAGTCAGATCTTCAAAGCTGTGAATGTGCCATGCTTGTACTTATACCCTGGGGATGTTTGCTGGGTCAAAGAGCTAAAAAAAAAAACAACAAAAAAAAAAACAACACTGTAAAAGATCAATGGCAAATTTTTTGGTCAGGACTCAGGGATGAGTGACATCACCTATTGCTCGGGCATCCAAAAACATCAGACAGGACTCGGATAGAGACTGCGATAGATTGTGAACTTTAGAGGCGGCTTATAGACCGCCATTAAATATAAGCCTCGGATTCGGTCAGAGGGATTAAAATTCAATGCAACAGCTGCAATTATGCGTGGCATGATATTTCATACACGAAATACTGATATTTTGAGATCTTCAAAATGTCATGGCGCTCGGCGATACTTACTTTGGAAATGCTTTTTGGAAAGGCAAACATGTGGTTAGTAATTCTGTTGCTAGGCAACTGGGAAATATGCTAACGGACAATAATAGTTGAGCTAAAAGGTAGCTGTACACACTATGTAAAGGCACAGTGGCAGAGGGAATAAGACAGGAGTACGGTGTCTTGTCCGGAATATCGACATTTCTTATATCATTTTTAATAAAACGCATATCAATACATAAACACAAGTACGCACAGAGCGTATACGCACACTGTATATCTACAGTATAGTATGTATATACACTGTATATTTATATTATGTACAGAATGTATACAGTACGTACAATGCATATTCTTAGTATATTATAGCAGGTTACTTTTGGTATACGATATTTTAGTATAGTATATTATTATTATTATTATTACTATTATTCTATTATTATTATTATTATTATATTGTCATATACATATTGCATATAGATGTACATTTGTAATTAGTAATTACTGTACTTACTGTTAATAGTATTTACATGCAACCAACCCCCCATTGCAATTTCTTTCTCTCTCCCCCCCCCCACTTACAGCAAGCGTTCGGCTAGTCGTCAAAGCATTTCACTGTATGTTGTACCACGTATGATGTACATCTGACAAATCAACTTTGAACTTTCAAAGTCAATTAGATCGTAATCAAGCATTGCGTAATTATACCCTTTAATAATCTCCACCATGTCAAAAGTGAACATGGACCAATATCAGTTTTTTTTTTTTTTTAGAACCGATACAGACGGTAATGATCTTCATGTTTACTCCTGGTTTTGACCCAACGATCACAATAGTACGGAACGGAATAATCATTTTGATCTATAACACTGTCAGTAATATCATTTTACCGCTTCACTGGAAACAAAACATTTTTATCGGCATTGTTCATAGGAAACGCAATCCTATAAGTTGCACGAGTATATAAAAAACTGTGCAGAAACGGATCCGTGTTTTTTGTTTTAAATTCTAAAAATAATAATAGTAATAATAATAATGTCAATAAATATTTCAACAAAACGTAAAATACTTTACAGTATAAGAAGTAACACGGCGAACAAAAAAAACACTAGAAATATTTGTCAAATAAATAATAATTAGGAGAAATGAATTATTAAATGCTATACTGAAATGCCTGAATGACCACACGGCCTGCTGTCATTTCCTAAAGCACAGTGATGCATCAGAGGATCAGGTTGTTGGACGTTGTTAAAAACCCCAGGTGATGCAGCGACGACGTAAAGCTAAAGCAGCTAATCAATATGATCGTCCTGTAAAAGTGTCACTGTGGTTCTCATGTTGATTTTCCCACTGCCTCTTATTCACACCTGCCTGCTTTAATCCGCCGCATAAATCTACAGTGTTCCTCGACAGCTCTGTCCCCCGGTGTTGAGCTAAGCTTAGTGTGGTAAATTTCACCAGTGTGTGGGGAATGATAAAGGAGCATTTACCGCTCGACAAGGGCAATCAATATGGGTGTAATGAGCCTTGTATAGTCGCAGTCTTTATACACACACTGCCTTTTGTCTGGGTGTCGCAAATGTGTTTGTGTGTATGAACAGGGGTTAAGATGCTTTAAAATACAGATCGTGGCGCATAAACAGCGGCAGTTCTTTCTCTAGTATATACAGTATATATATATATATATATATATGCTCAGTGGACACTTTATTTTTAATACGTGTGCACCTAACCTTTTGTAAAATGATCCAATTAGCCAGACATGTCTTTAAATGTGTTTAAAACATCCGTCATCCTGATCCTGATTACAAGGCATGGACGGGAATGTGGTCTTCTGCTGTTCCAATCCAGTTTTCCATTCGAAGATGCTTTTAATGCTTCATCAAGATGCTTCATTCTGCTCATCCTGATTGTAAAGAGTAGTTACTTGAGTCGAAACCAGAAGCATCTATAATAACTTATAGTTATAGTTCATATAACTTCGGCTCATCGGGTATCGAACACCAAACACCAGACTCCAAATCCGGAGGCATCAACAATCATAACACGTTCTTGCCAGTCACTGATATCACTTTTTTGCCCCCATCATTCTGATTTTCAAAGTAAACATTAACGGAACTTCTTAACCTGTATCTGCATAGGTGTATGACTGCACTGCTGCCACATGATGGCTTGTTTGCATAATTACATAAAAGGAGCAAAAATACAGGCAGAACGATGAATGAATAATATTATGATATTATGACGTGTCATAATTTAATCCCTTTAAAACTGCTGTCGTATAAGACTTCAAGCTGTGCCGTTATTGGTGGTAATCGGTGGCGATTTGGTACCTCAGTGGTTGAGGTTTTATCAACTTGAGCTTAAATCTAAAACCTGCCCATGAGTCACTGTTCGCTTGTTGCGTCAATACGCTATGCTTAGCTCAAATTTATTCTCACTTCAGATGCTTCAGATAAAATAAGATTGAAAGCAAATAAATATATACCTCTCCATTTCCTCTCTCGCTCTCTCTCTCTCTCTCTCTCTCTCAAAGAGATATACTATATATATATCTACACTCACACACACACACACACACACCCACACACACACATATATATACACACATATACACACATTTATATACACACACACATGTATACACACACACACACACCTATATATATATATTTATATATATACTGTATATATATATATATATATATCTACACGCACACACAAATATATACACACACACACACACACATATATATATATATATATATATATACACACACACATATACACACACACATGTATACACACATATACACACACACACACACACACACGCACGCACGCACGCACCCACGCACTCACAAACACACAAACACACACACACACAAACACACACACACACACACACACACTCACACACA